>JAJPUD010006806.1:35724-59518 GCA_023553655.1 Myrmecobius fasciatus
CTTCCTTTCTTCCTTCCCTCCCTCCTTCTTATTTCCCTCCTTCCCTCTTTCCCTCCCTCCCTCTCTCTTTTCTTTCTTTCATAGATAGCTGGATGGCTAGATGGATAGAATTGGGAGAAAGCTGCTGACCAGCTTAAAGCTGTTTCTCTGTACTATCCAACCGCTTCTACTGGCTCTACCCCCTGGTTCCAAGAAGAACAAGGCTAATGTTCTCTTCTACTTGCCAGTCCCCCCTCCAACACCTGAAAACAGAGAACTGTGCACCCGAATCCCATTTCTCCCAGCTTCCCCTGCCCTTTCTCCTCATCCCCATCGACTGGCCAGGAAGAACAGCCTATACCTGCTTCCACTTTCCACTAAGTATGGCCTCCATTTCTGTTTTTGCCAGAACCAAAGGATGCATTCAGCATGGCCCAGGAAAAACCCCGGTGGAACCCTTGACACATCCTGTGCAGACAAGCATTTGACAGCTGGTTACCCTGGCAACCGGTTAGTCTCTGAAATTGTTTCTTGGCCTGTCAGACCCCCTCCTGCCTTCCTAGTACTGAGAACTGTCCAGCATTGTGAAGGAGATTAGACAAGGGAGAGAGATTAGATGCAGGAAGATTAGAAATAAAGGGAGGAGAGAGGGAGGCTGATTTCCTGGAGGACCCGGCCACCTTGCGGGCGACTCCCCAAAGGGTTAAGAAGATGCTGACTTTCTGAAGTCTGAAAACTCGATGACAGCCGCATCAACAAGACTATTTATGGCATCGCACCACTTGCTAATTTGGGGGAAGAACGATTGCACATCCAGGCTGGATCTGCTTGCATGTCTTCCTTCATCTTCAGCCTCCAAGTAGCGGTTCAGGCTTTTCGAACCTAGAGCTGGGAGTTGGCCCAGCAGGGCCTTCAAGTCAATGGGCTGAGATGAAAGGCCATGGGATCATTGAGGTCAACCCCATCATTTTATAGATGAAGAACAAAGACCAAGGGGATGTTGACTTGCCTACTATCACAGAGTGACTAAGAAAAGACCCAGGGATTCAAAGGGGGGGGCTTCTGGCTCCAATTCCAAAGTTCTTTCTGTTGTGTTGTGCTTTAATAATATATGGCAACTGGAAGATGGGGAGTTCCTAGAGAATTTACACTCCATGAACTTCACAAAGAGGGGGGAGGGGAATATCCCCCCTCCTCACCTGTGTCTCTCACTCTCCTGGCTTCCTAGAAGACTCACCTTCTGCAGGTCTTGCCAGGATTTAAGAAGATGAGTGCCCTCCTCCCCTGATGTTACCTTCCATCAGCTCTGAATGCATCTTGTGTGGGCTAATTTCTATGTGTTGTATATCCCAATTAGAAGATCCTTGAGGGCAGGGTCTGCCTTTTATTTATTTATTTTTTTGCTGAGGCAATTGGGGTTAAGTGACTTGCCCAGGGTCACATAGTTAGGAAGTGTTAAGTGTCTGAGATCAGATTTGAACTCAGGTCCTCCTGACTTCTGGGCTGGTGCACTGTACCACCTAACTGCCCCCCTTAAATTATTTTTCTTGTCACCCCCAGCACTTAACACAGTGTCTGGTACAAGGTAATAAAAAGCTCAACAAACACTTGTCAGTTGGCTCTTTGGCATTTGGTTGGGGTTCTCAAGATTGTGCAAGATTTCAAGAGGGAGAAGAGGGTCGTTGCCACCAGAGAAAACAACATGAGAAAGATACATAGGTAAGGAAGTTCATACCATGAGCCTGTGATGGTGAAAGGGCCAGTTTTCTAGAGGCTAAGAGAAATTTGGAGTAATATATATATGTATATTTATAAGGTCGAAGATCTAAATTGGAAAGATATCTCAGAGGCTAGGCAGCTTTGTGGCACAGGAGATAGAATATGGTGTTTGATTTCAGAAAGAGTCATCCTCCTGAGTTCAAATCTGACCTCAGATACTTACTATGACCCTGAGCAATTCACTTCACACTGTTTGCCTCAGTTTCCTCATCCGTTAAATGAGCTCTAGAAGGAAATGGCAAATCACGCCAATATTTCTCCCAAATAGGATCATAGAGAGTAAGATGTGACTGAAAAATGACTTAACAACAGCTACTGAATAGTTCGGTGACTTGCTCACATAACCAAAAGATCAAATGTGAGAGCTGAACTTGGGTCTTCCTTCCCCTGAGGCTGTCTCCCTATCTATTATACCATGCTAGGGATTATTATTTATTATCACCATTTTGTGGAAGAGGAAATTGAGGTTCAGAGAAAAATTAAGAGTCTGGCCCAGCTTCATAGTCAGTAAGTATCTGAGGCAGGATTTAATGTCTGGTCTTCCTATGTCCAAGTCAAGGGAGCCATTGAAGAATTTTGAGCAAAAGAATAATGTCTCCAGATCTTTGCATAAGGAAGATTAGTGCAAAGGAGGAGGATGGGGGAGAAAACTTGCTAGGAGACCAAGGAGAAGCTATTATAGTAATCTGGGTGACTGGTAGCCAGAGCCTGAACCAGGGAGGTGGCAATGGATGTCTAGAGGAGGAAACTCCATTCTTGTGCTCAGGATAATTTAAATGAATTCGGACTAGCTGACTCAGAGAAATTGGTCTAAAATTGGTCGAAAATCCTTCATTGCCATGATAAAATCCTCCATTGACATGATAAAGTCCTCCATTGCCATGATAAAATCCTTGCCATGATAAAATCCTCCATTGCCATGGACTTTTCTCGAGCATCTTCTATATCAAATGATCAATTCAGTTTGTCCCATAAGGCTTTTATTCTAGATGTCAAGGTCTAAGAATAAGGAGACAAATAATACAAAACCATGTAGTGCACACAGTGAATGAGGTCTAAAAGCTGGAGGAGTAGAAGGGCAGAAACAATTGCTTCTACCTGTTGATGGGGGAGACAAGAGGGTCCTTATTTATAGGTTGGACTATGTAGCCTCTGGAGGCTGTGATTCTTCTAATTCCCTCACTAAGCATGAGTCCCCATCCACACCTCTGATTACATCTCCTGTTGGTGTTCACCTTATTTGTTCCTAGTTCTCTGTAACCAGTTGCATGTAGTTTGTCACATAGACATTTACAAGTGGATTATCATGTACTTGTCCCCATCCTCCTGATGTAGAAGCAACATTTCCAACTATATTATTATTATTATTTTCTGAGGCAATTGGGGTTAAGTGACTTGCCCAGGGTCACACGGTCAGGAAGTGTTAAGTGTCTGAAGTGAGGTTTGAACACGGATCTTTCTGACTTCAGGGCTGGTGTTCTAGCCACTGTACCACCTAGTTTGCCCCTAAATTGGATTTTTAAAGATGGGAGGACTTTTAAGAGGCAGAGTTGCAAGGAGAATGCATTTTAGCAGGTGGGCTCAGAGGCTGAGAAAATGCAGAAATTCAGGATGTGCTGGGAGAGTGTCAAGGAGTCCAGTTTGGCTAAAACATGGGGCCCATGAAAGGGAGTTTTAGGAAATAAGTTGGAAAAGGTAATTTATGGCCAAGTTTTAACAAATTCTGAATGCCAGGTAAAGAAATTGGACTTCATCTATTAGGCAGTGGGGAATCATTGAGTGGTGTGATGAAGAGGAGTCACAGGACCTTTGTATCAAATCAGCCTAGAGTCCCAGTTTTCCCACATCCCCTCCAACATTCATCGTTATCTTTTCCTGTCATTTTAGCCAATCTGACAGGTGTGTAGTGGTACCTCAGAGTTGTCTTAATTTGCATTTCTCTGATCAATAGTGATTTGGAGCACCTTTTCATATGACTAGAGATGGTTTTAATCTCATCATCTGAAAATTATCTGTTCATATCCCTTGACCATTTATCTACTGAAGAGTGGCTTGAATTCTTATATATATATGAGACAATTCTCTATATATTTTAGAAATGAGACCTTTATCAGAACCCTTAAATGTAAAGATGATTTCCCAATTTGATGCTTCCCTCCTAATCTTGTCTGCATTAGTTTTATTTGTACAGAAACTTTTTAACTTAATATAATCAAAATTATCCATCTGGTGTTCAATTAGGAGTTCCAGATCTTCTTTGGACATAAATTTATTCCATCTCCACAGGTCTGATAGGTAAACTATACTACGTTCCTCTAATTTGCTTACAAAATCACTCTTTATATCTAGATCTTGAACCCATTTAGATCTTATCTTGGTATGTGGTGTTAGGTATAGGTCAAGCCCTAATTTCTTCCACACTAGTTTCCAATTTTCCCAGCAGTTTTTGCCGAATAGTGAGTACTTATCCCAAAAGCTGGGGTCTTTGGGTTTATCAAACGGGACACTGATACATTGTTGGTGGAACTGTGAATGGATTCAACCATTCTGGAGAGCATTTTGGAGCTACGCTCAAAAAGCTATCAAACTGCGCATACCCTTTGACCCAGAAGTGTTTCTATTGGGCTTATATCCCAAAGAGATCTTAGAGGAGGGAAAGGGACCCACATGTGCAAGAATGTTTGTGGCAGCCCTTTTTGCAGTGGCTAGAAACTGGAAACTGAATGGATGCCCATCAATTGGAGAATGGCTGAATAAATTATGGTATATGAATATTATGGAATATTATTGTTCTGTAAGAAATGACCAGCAAGACGATTTCAGAGAGGCCTGGAGAGACTTGCATGAACTGATGCTGAGTGAAACGAGCAGAACCAGGAGATTATCATACACAGCAACAACAGTATTACACGATGATCAATTCTGATGGACGTGGCTCTCTGCAACAAAGAATTGTCTCAAACCAGTTCCAATTGTTCACTGAAGAAAACCATATACATCCAGAGAGAGGGATATGAAATGTGGACCACAATGTAACATTTTCATGCTCACTATTGAGGTTTGCTTGCATTGTGTTGCCTTTCTCTGATTTTCCTTTTTTTCTTGTAGATAGGATTTTTCTTGCACAACTTGTCAAGTATTTCAATATTATTGACATGTAGTGGACTTCCTGCCATCTAGGGGAGGGGAGGGGATTAGGGGTAAAAGTTGTAATGGAAAGCTTTGTAAAGATCAATGCTGGGGAACTACCCATACATATGTTATACAAATAAAAAGCTTTAATTAAAAAAATCAGCCTAGAAGCAATGTTGTCGTTTGTCCTTCATTCTTGAAGAGGACCAGGACATCAGGGAGTGATGCCATGAGATGCAAGTGAATTGCATTGAAGTGAGAGAGCCCTGGGCAGGGTCCCCTGCCTCAATTTCCCTTCCAGGGCCATCTGAGTGCAGTGGCCAGATATAGATCAAGACAATTGGAAATGGTCCTGGATGTGATGGTAGCCTTTTAAGCTAACGTCTTCAACAGGTCTCAGTTTGACTGGAGCCATAACCATTTAGTGATTAAGGGTAGGTCACAATTGAGGCAAAATAATCTCCTCTTTCACCTAATCCAAAAAAAAATGAATAAATGAATCTGGGAGGGAAAGAGCCTCAGGGCTTCTGGTCACAGCAGAAATGGCTGCTATTTACATTCAATCTGAGTCCATCCGGACCCAAACAATGACCCAAGGGGGTTGGGCTAGGACCTATGGGTGGCCAGTGAGAATCAGATTGGTTTTGTTGCAGCAATGAAGGGGATGCAGAGAGAAGACTTTGAAGATTACAGTAAACAGACTTATTCCGATGCAGTAATGCAACTAAGATTTCATTCTTCAGTTGTGTAGAAGAGAGAGAGAGAGAGAGAGAGAGAGAGAGAGAGAGAGAGAGAGAGAGAGAGAGAGAAAGGCAGACAGATAGACATATGGACAGAGTCTATTCTAAAGGTGAAAAGACTGACAATGGATGAATATAAAGACTTTGCAGGCTTTGAAGGGCTGTAAAAATGTCAGCTTTTCAGAAGGAAGACAACAGGAAGCATGTTGATCACTGAAACTATAATTAGAGGGGGGAGAAAGAAAGAAAGAAAAAAAGAGACAGGGGGAGGGAGGGAGGGAAAGAGGGAGGGAGGAAGAAAGGAAGGAAGGAAGGAAGAAAGGAAGGAAGAAAGGAAGGAAAGAAAAAAATCTAAAGAATTGTAATGGGCTCTTTTATTCTTAGACAAACACTTTCCCCTTCCCTCCAGAGATGGAGATTATGGATGTAGAATGGGGATCAAAGGAATCTGATTAGTCTATCAGTTTGGTTGGAATCTTTTTGTTGTTGCAAGAATCAGTTCTGTGAGGAGGGTGGTGAAGAAGAAAGGAAAGAAATATTTACCTCCCCCCCTTCCAAAAAATCTGCCTTTATTATCCACAACTAACAGGATTTAAACTGGTAAATACTGTGGCAATGATTAAGATAATTTTAAAAGAAAAGAAAAGAAAATCATGGTGCTCTTCTCCTTCCCTCTTTCCCTCTTTTCTCTCTCTCTTCCTTTCTCTCTTTCTTTCCATTTCTCTCTTTCTCTCTTTTTTCATTCTACCCTTCTCCTTCCCTCCCTCTCTTCCTCCCTCCTTCCCTTCCTCCCTTCCTCCCTTCCTTCCTTTCTCCCTCCCTTCCTCCCTTCTTCCTTCATTCCTTTCTTCTTTCCCTCCTTCCTTCCTTTCTTCTTTCCCTCCTTCCTTCCTTCCTTCCCTTCCCTTCCCTTTTCTACTAATGGAATTCACTGAGCTATAGCTGTATCCTATGCTTTTCTCAGATACTGCAGAATTGGGATGAAAACCAAGCCGGGCAGAGAAATCAGGCATCCCTCCTCAGCTTTTTACCCACATCCCTGCCTGCCCCTGCTCTGATGGGGCTGAGATTCTGAAGGAGTGATCAGCGTGGTGCTGAGAGGAACACAGCACATGGGAGCTTGCCCCTGCACCCCCAGCAGAACAAACAGGAAAATCGAGGAGCAGCTGGCGTGCCTGTCACATGTCACATTAGCACTGTTGCTTTCTGGTTTAGAAAGAAAATGCTAAATGATTAGAGGTCTTTTTTTCCCAGCCACCATTTGGACGATAGCCTTGCAAGTGAAATCAAAAAGGCTCAGACAATGGCTAATGGGGCTCGAGTCTGTGTTGTGCCCTTATCATTGTCAGCCTCTCTAGATGGGAGGGAGATGCTGGGTGTTGCTCTCAGTGACAGTGACAGTGTAGTGCAATGCAATCTACTGATTGGAGTCTGAAGACTGAGCTTACCATTTCTTTTTCACAACTGAGTGTCCCTGAATATGTCACTTAGCCACTCTAAGTCTGGGTTTACATATCTGTAAAATGGGCAAAGGGACGGGCAGTTGAAGTAGATGGTCTCTATGATTCCTTCCAGTTCTCCATCCTAAGGTCCCATGATGCACATCTTTCTTAACTGCAGATCCCTAGAGAGATGTGTGCTATTATTCATGCCCAATCCATTAGTCAGTGCTTCCCTTGACTGGACTGAATGGAGTCTTGACCTTAACCTACCTTTTCAGGCTTAGTAGGATCTCAGGAGCATAAATCTAGACTCACCGTTCAATCTAACCCACCTGTTTTACAAATGAAGGAACTCAGACCCAGGGAGGTGAATTTGTTACCTGAAGTTACAAAAGACAAGTGGGAGTTCACAGAGTCATGGGAAAAGCTATTTACAGTAGGAGGAGACATCAGAAGCCATCTAGTCAAACTCCCCAGTTTTATAGTTGAAGAAATTGAGGTCCATCAAGGTTAAGTGACTTCCAGGGTCACAGAATTAGCAAGTATGAGAGACAGATTAGAACCCAGACTCAGTGGGGAGGGAGAGATTCTGAAGGTCTGAATTTGAGAGATAGGGGCATTTCCAGAATACATTTCAGGAGCAAAGGTAGGACTGACTGATGTGGGACAGAGAAGGGAGATATTGAGGAGAGTCATTTGCCCTAAAATTATCTCAAAGTAGAGGATCAGGGCTCAGGCAAATCCCAAGAAAAGAGCTGTTCTTACTCCCCCCCCCACCTTTCCTCCCTTCTCCAAACCTAATTATTCACAGACTCTTTAACAGATTATTCTGTCTTGGTACTAAAATGTTTTGAACAAACTGAATTCTGCCTCATCTATGAAGAAACACGGGAAAGATAAGGTTAGATAGCCCAATCTTTGTAATTTTCCCAACTAGGGGTTTGGAGCAGTGTGCCTGAACTTTTCCCCCTAAAATAAAGTCTTTAAAAGTAAAGAGGAATAGAATGTGACTTACTTAAATTGAGCTAATTACTGTTAGGCAGGGACCCTACCTTAAGGAGCTCTCTCCTTGACTCTGCACTTTCTCTGCCATGGCACAGACATCTCCTCACCCTGGAAATTCCCATCTCCCTTGGATTTATCCTGCAGTTGCACTCTGCCCCTATGGTCCCTTCTGCTGATTAGCTGGCTCCTCCCAGAACTTGCATTTGTTGTAAAGTGCCAGGGCCAGCTTCCTTTCCAGTTCTCCAGACTATTTGGACTTTCCCTTTTTAATCCTCCCCTTTACATCTTCCTTTTAGGTTTTCCCTTCCTCTATTAGAATTTAAACCTTTGGAAATCAAGGACTGGTTTTTTTCCTTCTCTCCCTCTCTCCCTTCTTCCCTTTTTCCTTTCCTCACTCCTTTCCTTTTTCTTCCTCCCTCCCTCCCTTCTTTCCTTCTTTCCTTCCTTCCATCTTTCTTTTCATCTTTCATTTTTCTCCTCCTCCTCCTCTTTGACATAACATGTATACGGTAGGACTAGCCAGGTGGTTTCATTGATATAGGAACCTCCCAGAAGAGGAAACTACCTCTCCTATTGTCTTCTATGTAATTTATAGTCTGAGAGAGTTTCCTAGCACTGAGACATTAAATCAATAAACATTTATTAAGTCCCTACTATTTGTCACACTCTAAGGGAGGAAGACAGATTAAACAATAGAGTCTACTCTCAATATATTTCAGATATAAAATTTCAACCTAGGTCTTCCTGAAGCTGAGACCAGCACATTATCCATTGTACTACACTGCCTCCTCTTAGTTCCCATACATCATTGGACTTTTGTTCTCCTAGATAGACCTTCAGTGATTCTGATTATAGTCTTTTTTTGCCTTCTTTCATCCAGAGCATTTTTTCCTTTTCCTCCAGCTCCATTTTCCCCAATGCCTGAGGAGCCTTGCTCTGATACTTTTAGGACATCTACCCAAGGTCTGACCCTATTTGTCTACTTGTCTCTCTATCCCCAAATCCTAGTCTATTGTCCAACCCATAATAGGTTGCTAGGTGTCCCAGCCCTGGACTTAGAGTCAAGAAGCTGTTGTTGTTGCTATTGAGTTATTCAAGTCATGTTCAATTCTTTGTCATCCAGTTGATCAAATCTTCATGGGTTTGGTTTTGTTTTGTTTTGGCAAAGATATTGGAGTGGCTTGTTACGTTTCCTTTTCTAGTTTTATGCAGTCAGGGGTTCAGTGACTTGTCCAGGGTCACATAGCTAGTAAGTGTCTGAGGTCAGATTTGAACTCATCTTTCTGATTCCAGGCTCAGTGCTCTATCTGCTATGTCACTTGGTTACTCCCATAAGTGGAGAAAACATGAGTTCAAATCCTGCTTCAGACATCCAATTGATCATGTGACTTAAAGCAAATCAGTTAGTCTCTCTCAGCCTCAGTTTCTCCAAGAAAGTATTAAAAAGGATGATGCTTGGAAAGCCTCTGGTGGAAAGACTCTGGGAGATAATGGTCAAGGAAGAATTATATTGGATGAAACAGAATGAAAGGATTATGATCCACCTGTAAAGCAGGGATCATAATAGCCCTACTTCAGGGAGCTGTTGTGAATATTACATGGGATAATATCTGTATAACATTTGTAAGGACCATGTAAATATTAGCAGTTATTCATACAATAAGTGTGCTTAGATTGAATTATCCTATGCTGCCTCTTATTGTGGGTTATGATTAATGTCCCCCATGTTGACCATGAGCTCCTTAAAAGCAGTGGTGACACACTCTCTCCTCTCCCCCTTCTAAGTAGGAAGAGTTCTGTACATAGTAGGTGCTCAGTAAAAGATGGTTTCTTCTCCATCTATTGCTCTATTATGGTGACTCTGAATTGTCTAAGGCAAGTATAGCTTAAACTCTGGAAGTTTCTCCCAATGGACAAGATCCAAAGATGAATTCCAGCGTCAGCTGAGCTAAGTGCAGAGAGTCTTATTGCCAGGTTGACAGCAGAAAGGCGAGCTCTTTGGCCACAGAGACTCTAGAAAGTCATCTTCTAGGTCGCTGAGGGATTATGGTTTGAGTGGCTGAGAATATTCTTACATTGCAGTCCACAAAATCTATAGATTTTTGGGCTGAGCCTTTGATTTGTCAAATAAGCTCCCCATGCCCCGGGCTTGCTGCCTAATCTTGCTCAGGATTCTCTTCCTTCTGGAACTCATTTTCTAGAGGTCACTATATCTGGAGTTTTTGGTGCCTGGAATCTCCCAAGCTGGAAATCTCTAGCTTGCTCTCTGATTGGTGTCTCCTTACCTATGACCTCCAAATCAATAAACATTTATTACTTACCTACAATGTACCAAGCACTGTACTGGATTGGAAGATGGAGTACCCAGAATGAAACAATCCCACATGAGCAGAACACTGTCTTCCTGTAAAACATCTGAGCTCTCCTTGTACATAATGTGAAGATGGATCCAGGAGACTCAGGAACAGACAGCTTGGTATAAAGGTGTACCTGGTCCTGGGAACAATTCTTGCAAGAAAGACTTTCTTTGATCCTCTCCTCCTGCCAAGATCAGGGTTCCTGGACAAAGAGACATTGTGGGCATGTGGCATATAGTGGAATACTGGATTTGGACTCATGAAGACTTAGGTTCAAACCTTCCTCATATATTTACTTTTCTTCTTTTGTGTTTTAAATATTTTCTAAAGAACAAAAAATTGAATTTATCTACAAACAAGTGTTTTTATGTTATATGACTGGCTAAGTCACTTAACTCCTGCCTGCCTCAGTTTCCTTATCTATAAAACTGAGAGAATAATAACACCTATCTCTCCAGTTTGTTGTGAATGTCAAATGAGATTCATAAAATGCTTTGCAAACATTCAAGTGCTAAATAAATGCTATTATATCACCAACATCATTGATAAGTTCCAATCCCAATGCCACTGTTTTGGGTCAAGGGACACCTTGGTCCCCTTTCCTGTTGCTCCTGTTTCCCTTGACTGCTTCTTGAATGACTAGCTTACAGCCTTGTCTTTCCCTTAATGTCATTTAATAAAGGACTTTTGCTTTCAGCACTGAACAGCTCCTATTTCTGCAAAGCCCCTTTAGAGCCTTGCAACTGACCCCACTCAATATGCAATGATGAAATTGCAGATCATTGAGGTAGATTATCAGAAATGGTCTCAATTTTCTGCTCTGCAAAATGGATTGGATCCATTGGTCTTTAAAGTTCTTCCTAGCTCTAGATCAGAGAAATACATATATTTTTTTTAATGTGGAACCCTGTGAGCTGCAGCAAGGGGTTATTGTGCCATCTTATGATGGCACAATAGACTATAGACTATAAACTCCAAAATTCAGACAAAGTTGAATTTTGGGGATCTTTGTATCCACAAGATCTAGCACAATTCCTGGCCCATAGGAGAGTTTTAAGAATTAAACTGAATGAACTACAGCAACCCTAATTCTTTTTTTTCCCTGAGGCAATTGGGGTTAAGTGACTTGCCCAGGGTCACACAGCTAGGAAGTGTTAAGTGTCTGAGACCAAATTTGAACTCAGGTCTTCTTGATTTCAGGGTTGGTGCTCTATCTACTGCACCACCTAGCTGCCCCCTAATTCTTTTCTAACAAAAGAAACTTACCCTGGGGGAGGTAAAAAAAATTATTACCCTCATTTTAGTGAGGAAGAAATTAAAGTTCATAGATAATTGTCCAAAGTTATCAGCAAGTTAGTAAATGATGGAATGAGAACTCAAACCCAGCTCTTTGTTCTCCAACATCTGAACTCCTTGTAACCCACAAACTTGCTTTTGACAGCCAGCTGAGGCTCCAGTCCTCTAGGTGGGCAGGGGGGAGGCAGTGAGCCAAAGCGGCCGCTGAGAAGGGCAACAGGGACTAGTGGGCATCATTTCAGCAAAGCCGTATCCTGTTCTCCTGCCAGAACAGCACTGGGGCCATGAGCCAGCAAGCAGCAGCTAGGAAGACTGGCAGTGAGGTTAGAGTGATTTCCCAGCCCCACACTAAGCATCAAACACAAGCTTGGTTCCGATCACAGAATGGCAGGGACCTTGAAGGACCTGAAGTCCGACCCCTCCATTTTACAGATGAGGAAATGGAGGTTCAAAGATTCAAAAAGACTCACTTAAATTCATATGGGGAAGGGAAGGCTTGCCAAAGAGCAATCTGTTGCCTTGGTCTCGAGGGGCTGGGGTTCTGCTTACTTACAGGGTAAGTGCAGAGAACTGAGACATTCATGAATGGGTTCACCAAGGCTCCTTCACTGAAGTGTAAAATGCCTTTGAGAGTGCCCAGAAAAAAGATGCTTAATGTGGTCAGCAAAAATGGATTTGTTCCCCATCTGCAGGGAGGGGGCCTTTGAATTAAGCTAAGCCACAATACATGTCCTGTTAACTCAACAACCACAGAGGCCAGGTCCACGTCAGGCAAAACACAAACAAAAATCTCCATCTTTCAAAGGCAATATCCTGAGAGTTTAGAATGAATCTGTCTTTGGGGAAACTGAGTGAAAAGATGGGTACTTTAAACTATATCTGAGCTGTGGAATTCATAAGGGACCAATCAGCCTTTGGGTTGCGGTATATTAAGACAGTCAACAGAAGTCAAAGAAAGATGATATTGGTTGAGAGGTTCTCAGCTCTATTTCTGGAAGAGATTTCACAGGCACTCTAGGCCAAGCCATTTTCATCATCTTCATCAGGAGACAGTGTAGTGCAGAGAGAAGGATTCTGTATTTTCAGAACCCAGAAGACCTGGGTTTAAATTGCAGCTCTGGGTTGGGCAAGTAATTTTATCTCTCTGGACCTTGATTATTCCCCTATAAAATGAGTGAGTCAACGACTTAATGTCTCAGATTAACTTTATGATCAAAGATATGAATGATAGGAAGGGAAGGTGGGCGAGCCTCAGAGGAGAGAAATGACAAGCCTAAAGCATGTTGTGACAAACTTATGGGAGGATGTGGACAAAGGGATGGGAAGGAATGGATAGATCATTGAAGGAAACTACCAAATTATTGAAATCACTGATTCAACCAAAGATACTAAAGAGAGTCATTCTCAGGGAATGGAAAGAACTGGACTTGGAGTCAAGAATATTCTATTCTGGTCCTGACTCTGTTGAAAACTGTCTGCATGGTCAGTCTAGTGCAAACTGCTTCCACTACTCTGTATGCTTCCTAATCTATCAAATGAGAATCAGATAGCTACAGTCTCAGAACTTAAAAGACTTTGGCTGCCATCTTGTCCAACCTAGAGATGAAAAAGAGCCCTCACTTCTTCATACTGTAAGAATGGTCACCCAGACATTATCAGAAGACCTCCAATGAAGGGCAACCTTGAGTTCCCCCCTTTTGTAAAGTTCTAATTATTAGGAAGTTCCTCCCCATCCCACCCCAACTCTATTAGGAATTTGACCTTTTACAATGTCCACTCGTTGCTTTTATTCCTGTCATTTGAGGCCAAACAAAATCATTTGATTCTCTTTTTCAGATGGTAGCCCATCAAACACCTTATGACTTTTATTATGTACTTATTCTTAATATTATGTGTCCAAAAAGTCCAATCCCCTTTAAATCTTTCTTAGTAGGAGTATAGTGAGGAAAGCACTTTGCAAGTTGTAAAACACTTGCACACACACACACACACACATATATATTACACACATAGACACATAAATTATTTCAGTATAATGAATAGAAAGCTGGCATCAGAGTCAAGAAGAGCTGAGTTTCAGTACAACTTTTGACATACATTAATACCCCAGACAATTCTCTAAAAGTTATAGAAAAGGCACCACTTTGCATTGGTGGAGGGAATTTCCTCTTCGGGAATTATAGGTGCAGAAAACAAACAAACAAAAATCCCACCAAACATTATTATTGAAGTGCTCTAGCATCACCCCTGCCTCTGGATTTATTACAGGCTGCTGGTTCCCACATCCATCACCCATACACTCTGTTTCCCTCTGTATTCCACCATACTTCACACTGCCTGCCTGCTGTCAGAAATGATTTAGCCCTGCCCAGTCCTGGGGCTGAACAACTGAGCACCCCCTTGAGAGCCACTCTGCCTCATCTTATTCTTTCTCCCTTCCCCCCAGCCCCAACATGCTCTCTGGGTCACTGCCCATTTATCAGCAGCATCTGTGTATTGGGGAAGACTGAACCTCTTCTCTCCTTCCCCCCTAATAAGCATCAATGGGAACTCTTCCCAGAGGTTCATTATGTGTTGACTGGGGGTCTTTTGGGGTCACCGGCACTTTCAAGCTGTCTTTGAGTTTGACCTGGCTTAGTTGATTGATTCTCTGAGTTCACTCCTTCATTTAAGCATTTGTTTATTTCCCTGCCTTTGCCCAGCATGATGGGAAACAGAAGAGATGTGGAAGGACTTAGGGTCTACTTAGGGAGTTGTCTCCCTATCTAGCACTGGACAGTTGCCAGAGAGCATACACATGGTTGGGTCATGAAGTCGCAGAGAAGTGAGAAATCAGTGAGTATTGGAGAAATCCAGGGAAGGCTTCAAGGAGGAGGTGGCCATTGGGCTGAGCCTTGAACTGTGTCTAAGAGCTGACAAGAATCAGGGGAAGGGAGGGAGAGTATTCCTGGGAGTATGAATCACAAGAGCAAAATCTCAGAGATAGCTTTGATGATCAAAATGACAGATTGTTTTGACAGAATTCAGACACAACCACAAAGAAACAATATGACAGACTGAGAACAAGCCCGATCTGGGAATCAGGAGGACGCGGATTCAAATCTCATCTCTGACACCTATGTGTCAGCTATGTGACCATCAGTGAATCACTTACACTATTGGAGCCTCATTTCTTCATCTGGAATATGAGAATGATAATAATTATATATAATATATAAATGTGTATGATAATAATATAATAATAATTATCTAACAGGGATGTTGTGAAGATCCAGTTATATTACTAGATTGAAATCTGCTTAATATAGGATATTCTCATGTGAGGATGCTTTCCCTACCAATGCCCCCTCTTTGCAATATATAGGCTTAGAGGCAAATGGCTATGTCCTTTTGACTAAGAGGAACAGTGTCCAGGAGACTGAGCAGGTCAAGAAATGGATCAAGCTAAGTGAAACTGAGCAGAGCCAGGAGATCACTGTACATGGCAACAACAAGATTATAGGATGATCACTTCTGATGGACATGGCTCCCTTTAACACTGAGATGATTCAGACCAGTTCCAATTGTTCAGTGATGAAGACAGTCATCTATACCCAGAGAGAGGATTGTGGGAACTGAGTGGGATTCACAACATAGCATTCTCACTCTTTTTTGTTGTTGTTTGCTTGAATTTTATTATTATTATTTTTTGGTTTGATTTGATTTTTCTTGTGCAGCATGATAATTGCATACACATGTATGCATATATTGGATTTAACTTATATTTCTACCATGCTTACCACATATTGGAGTACTTGCCATCTAGGGGAGGGTCTGGGGGAAGGGGAGGAAAATTGGAGCACAAGGTTCTGCAAAGTCTAATGTTGAAGAATTGTCCATGCAGATGTTTTGAAAAATAAAAAAGCTTTAATAAAAAAAGAAATGAATCAAGAAATGAAAGGCATTTATTAAGTACTTACTGTATTAAAAAACTGTGCTAAGTGATGGGGATGCAAACTCAAGCAAAAAGCCAGACAGTTCCTGAACTTGGTAGGGCATACAAAAATGGGGGAAAATAACATATAAAAAGAGAGCTTAAAAAGGCTAAAAGTAAAAGTGAAGGTATTTGAATAAGAGAATACTATTAGAGTCCAGAAAGTCAGGAGCACAGTTGGGAGGGAAATGAAAGCTGACCAACTTGGGTTCCTCCTCAGTATGGAAGCTTCAGGAGGAACCCACCAATAGGAGAAGAGGACCAAATGCTAGAGAGATGTTGAAGATTTGACTGCCGATGAAGGGTAGTGTTGAAGTCAGAAGAATAGGTTTGCCTTGGACACAGAGAGATTGAGTGATTTGCCAAAAAGCACACAACCATTGCAGATCTTACCGGCTTTGAGATCAGCTTGCTTCCTGCTGTGTCAATGCTATCCATTGTCTCTGACTGGACCTCTGGTGACTTTCATGATTTACACTATTGAAGTCATGGTATATAACTTTTTCCTGATGTGCTTTTCTTTCTTTTCCATCTCTCTAGACGAGTCTCCCAGATTTCCTTAAATTCTCCACATTCACAATCCCTTACAGTGTCATTATATTTTATTACATCTTGTACCTTGTCCTGTCATTCACCGATCACTGGGTACGTACTTTATCTTTAACTTTTTTCCTCATTATGTATCATTGTTGTAAATTTGCCACAGCCTATGAATATGCCATAGAATATGCTGTTGGGTACCTCTCCATTGCCTGGTGCTTGATCCGCCATTTTGATTTTTCAGAGATTGTGGAGCTCTAGCCATTGGGCAATAGATTATGAGCTCTATGAAGGCAGGGACGCTTCATTCACCATATTTGTGTGTCCAGTATCTAGGAGAGTACCTGGCACATTATAGTAGCTTCAATCAACTAATATACTTTTAAAATACATTTAAAGCACATAAAGTAAAGAGTACTTTTAAAGCACTTACAATACACCAAGCACTGGGCATACGGATACAGAGAATGAAGAATCCTTATAAAAGCTTACATTTGAATGACAATGACAGCAAATAGATGGATAAATATATGCAGGATAATTATAAAGCACGCCTGCAGAATTGAATTGACTGCAATATCACTAATTAGTCAATAAATATTTATTAAGCATCTACCATGTAGCAGATCCCTGCTCCATAAGACTAATTATTTATTTGAAGTGAGATGTCTACCAGGGTGTGTATACCATGTATTTATCTTTTAAATTATAGAGGAATTGTGATCTTCACTGTTGGAAAAACAAAACTACAGAGAGAGCTCTGCATTGGACTGGCAGCCCACAAAGTTGCTTCTTCAATATCCATACGTCTCACAGGGAAGGAGCAAAGCCTTGAGCGCAACAGTCCCAAAGAGTGGATTGGGGGTCACTGGGAAATTGTGGAGAAGTCTGGTAACCACAGACTTCTCCCTGGAAGCAAAGGCTGCCTTTGTTTGTTTTTTGAACCCCATCTTCTCAATGAGAGTTTTCGTGTTAAAGTCTTGTTGTCATAATGCTTCATAACTAAAAGACTTAGAATAACGGCTGGTCCAGCATCAGACTGGCCATGTTTCTGGGGCAGGCTGCCTTCTTCTTTTACTCCAAGTTGGACAGAGTCTCCAAAATCATGTGAGAAGAAATTCTAAGATAGGTTGGGTACCCATAAGACAAAATTCTTTTAGCACATGACACTTCTGGTCCCTTTTGGTCACTTTCTAATTGCTCAATGTCCTGGGCTGGCAAGAAGCTATCACCATGTACTGAAGCAAGTGAGCTCTGTCCTTAGCTTTCCCTGTGATACTTCCTTCTCATCTTTAAAGAGCATTTATTCCCAAATCAGAGGATCTGGGTTCAAATCTCACTCTGCTATTTTTCAACTGTATGACCTTAGGAAAATTTTATAACCTTCCTCAGCTTCCTCATATATAAAATAAGGCTGTTGGACTACTTGACCTGTGAGATTCCTTTCAGCTTTGGATCTGTGATCCTATGATATCAATGAAAAACTCTGTTTATATATATATATATATATATATATATATATATATATACACACACACACACACACACACACATATATATATATATAAATATATAAACACAGAGTTTTTCATATATATATATATGTAGAATTACTTATGTGTAATTGGCTTATTTTTAAATATACATAAATATACACAAATTCATATACATACATACATATGTATATATATGATTTAGAAGAGCAGTACAGAAAGACTACCTTGCCTCCCCATTTACTTAAAACTGGAGGTTTTAAAACATGGAGATTCAGAATTGGAGAACCATAGAAACAACCACAGAAATGTGACCCCTAAAGCCCAGTTTCTTAAACTGAAATTTGTGACATCATGTGGAGATTCATAACTGAATATGGGGTTTGCAAAATTATGATTTATTATTATCAGTAAATGTTTGATTTGTATACCTATGTTATATACCCATATACCTGTCATATAAAAAGTTCTCAGGTAAAAAGGAGTTGTAAATGGAAAAAGTTTAAGAAGCACTGCCCTAAAAGATAAAAGGATAAATTTATTACATATCTAATATGCATATAAATGCATATGTATATGCAGTGTGTATATTTATGTATATGTATATACACATATGTGCATTGTGCATGTGTGTTTGTATTTGTGTGTACATATATATATATATATATAATATTGTATACACTTAGAGTGAATAAGTTGGCCATATCTTTTGTTCATGTGTGTATCTTGTAATTGCAGTTAATATACATTTATTAAGTGCCGACTATGTATAAGCTCTAGCTAAGTGTTGAGGATACAAAAAAGTAAAAGGTAATAACTCCCTTAAGGAGTTTACAGTCTAATGAGAGAGACAATATGTGAATAGCTATGTACAAAGAAGCTATATATAGAATAAATTGGAAATAATCAACAGAAGGAATATATTAGAATTAAGAAGGATAAGAGTGGAACTTGAAGGAAGTGTGGAGGTGGGGATGAGGAGGGGGAATATTTTAGATATGGGGATCAGTCTGTGAAAAGGCTTGGAATCAATCAATAAATGAACATTTATTAATTGTCTACTATATGCTGGGCATTGTGATAAATTCTGGAAATAGAAAAAGAGACAAAAATAGTCCCTTCTCTCAAGGAGTTATGGAGAGACAACAAACAAACAAATAACAGACAAAGCAAACTATATACAAGATAAATAGGAAATAATTAATTGAGAGATGTCACTAGAACTCAAGAGGGGATGGAGTTTGGAGATGCAATGCCTTGTTGCAGAAATAGCAAGGAGATCAGTGTTGCTGTGTTGTAGAATTCATGGTTAGGTATAAGCTGTAAGACAACTGGAAAGGTGGAGATGGAAAAGAACAAGGATATGCAGAAGTATATTTCTGGAGTGGAGATTTCAAGTAAAAACAAAAATATTTCCATTCAATGTCACAACTCTATGGCAGTGTATCTTTAAAAAAAATTTTTTTTTTGCTTTTTGCTGAGGCAGTTGAGGTTAAGTGACTTGCCCAGGGTCACACAGCCAGGAAGTGTTAAGTATCTGAAATCAGATTTGAACTCGGGTCCTCCTGACTTCAGGGCTAGTGCTCTATCCACTGCACCACCTAGCTGTCCCAAGTATATCTTTTTCTTGAGCCTCCTGCCCCACATATAGGGATATGTTTATGCAATTACATCACATATGCTATTTGATCAGACCACAAAAGTGATTTAACAGCCTCTCATTTAGGCTATAATGTCTCAATAATATTAATGCTTTTCATGTATTTGGAAAAATAAAATGCTATTAAAATTTTTTAAAAATGCAAAATAATGTGTATACACAGCCATTATATATTAGATAATTATATATATATACATATATATATATATATATTTTTGCTGTGGCAATTGGGGTTAAGTGACTTGCCCAGGGTCACACAGCTAGGAAGTGTTAAGTGTCTGAGACCAGATTTGAACTTAGGTCCTCCTGACTTCAGGGCTGGTGCTGATAATTTTATAAAATTAAAAAATTCTGAACAAATTAGAATAAAAAGAGAATTGATGGAGTAGGAAAATATTTGCTTCAAATATTACCGACAAAATCTGGTCTTTAAAATACCTAGTAAATTGACATAATTATATGGCAATATTAGTCATTCCTCAATAAATTGTGCAACGTTATTGCAATATTATTGCAACGTTATATAACTCTCCAAAGCTGTGAAATGGATTTCCATATTTATCTCATTTGATCCTTACAATAAACATGTTATAGGTTCTGTCACCCCATTTTACAGATGAGAAAACAAAATGAAAGAGATTGTGACATCTAGTAAGTGTCCAAGGCAGGATTTGAATCTATTTCTTATTGATTCCATACTCTGCCATGTTCTCTTCATAATGCACAAGAAAGATCATGGGTAGCACTTCAGATCATGGGCACATGACTGCTTGTGAACATGCAACACGGTCTAGTGAAAAGAGGGTTGTACTTGGAATAACTTGAACCTTTGTTTGAATCCCACCTCACACAATTTCTACTTGTGTGGTCCTGGGCAGCACATGTAATCTCTCTGTGCCTCGGTTTCCCCATATGTAGAAGGGACATTATAAGAGACATTTAATACTTTGTTTATTACGAGAATAAAATGAGATGAAGGTGCTTTGCAATCCCACAACAATAACTCATAATAATAATAACAATACCAAATAGGAACCAGATATATGAGAATAGGGTCTGCTACTAGAACAAGTATCAAATTAGATAATTTATATAAATTGCTTTGCAAAGCTAATAATAGCAACAATAACAACATTTTAGATGACTTCAAAATCATCTAAAATACTGTTATTGTTGTTACAATTATTGCCGAATGTCTTGCAATTGCTTGACAAGACCTTGCAATATTTGCCTTCCACCAGCCCGGCCTTCAAGAACTACTAAAGGAAACAAGAAATTAGATGGAAAATGATTTATGACACTTGACAAATTCTCAGTGACATTGGCTTAGCTCCCGTGTCTCCCATGCTTCTTTGCCCTTGGGGGATTCTGTATTTCCCAGCTATTTTATCCTGTTTTTATGGGTTCTTGAAGTGTATTTCAAAGCTCAGCTAAATAAGTCCAGGAAATAGTATTGTAAATAATTATAGATTGTAACATAAGTGGGAGCAGTAATTCTCTAAATGTCAGGGAGCTCTGGCACTGGAACTCCCTCCACCACTTGGTGCAGTGCATACAGTGCTTCACTTGTAATTCCAGGATCTGGGTTCAAATCTCAGCTCTGTGATTATTTCACCTTTCTAGATCTCAATTGTCTCACCAATAAAATAAACTGCTTCTAATATACTTGCCAGCTCTAAGTCTGTGACACCATGTCCCTAGGAGTAGATGCCAGGTGAATAGCATGATTTGAACCTTGGTCTTTTTGACTCCAAGCCCAATGCTCTAACTCTATGCCCTGCTGATTACTAAAGTATCTAGCAGATAATGAGATGGGTTTTTTTCTAATTCCATTTAGATGTTCAACAGATTAAACTTAGTAAGTACCGTTCAAAATTGTAATTGATATGTTTAAATTTTGTAGAGTCGTTTCAGTCGTCCAACTCTTTGTGACCCTATTTGGGGTTTTCTTGGCAAAGATAGTGGAATGCTTTGCCATTTATTTTTGAGTTTATTTTACAAATGAGGAAACTGACAGAGTTAAGTGACTTTACCAGGGACATACAGCTAATAAGTGTCTGAGACTGGATTTGAATTCATGAGGAAGCGGTTTCCTGTCTCAGCCTCCGTACTTTATCCACTGAACCATTTAGCTGCCCCTTTTGATTTTATGCCACCACAATTTCTAAACCTATTCTATCCTTTCCTCAGAAAACCATTCTTTAGAACAAAAAGTAAAAAGGAAAGGGAAAAACAATTCAGTAAAATTAACCAACATATCATCTGAGGCAGCCCTAAGGATAGAGCTCTAAGCTCTTACCACCATGGATAGAGAACTGGGCTTGGAATCAGGAAGACCTGAGTTCAAAATCTGCCTTAGACATGTACAAGCTGTGTGGTCCTAGTCAAGTCATTTGAACTCTCTAAGTCTCAGTTGTTTTTTCATTCGTAAAATGATAACTAAAATAGCACCTGTTTCATGGATGTTGTAATGATCAAATGAGACATGGAAAGTCCTTTGCAAACAAATGTTTGTGGTCATTATCATTACCATCATCATGATCTGCACTATTGTACACTCAGAGACCACCACCTCTGCTCAGAAGGGAAGGAGGTACATTTTGTCATTTCTCCTCTGGGCCCAACTTGGTTATTGCAATTACACAACTCAACAAGCATTTATTAAACATTTCCTTTTATGCAAAACCCTGGGTATCAAGGCATAGCCGTGTCCAGTGATTCCCTTTGCTCAGACTCCGTTAGTAAAGCAATGGGATGCTGTCCTTTTTTATTCATTTCTGCAAGAACTTTTATTTATGGCTTATAATGGGGGCCCGGAATGGAAGGGATGACATCTGGGGGCTTCCTGCTAATGCAGAATTAAAGTGCTAACAGCATACTCTATCACGGGGCACTGCAGGGCTTCCCCTGAGTAATAGATTGTAGTCCTTTCAAGGGAAATTAAGAGGATTGGGGCACTCCAAGTAGGGCAAGTTGAACTGGCCATTAAAACTAAAGAACAATGTTGATTCTAGGGCTATTCTTCCATCTTCATCCTTCGTATCAATTTTATCTGAGGCAGAATTTAACCCAGAGTGCAAACTTATTATGTAAAACCATTTGTGATTTTCTATGGGTGATGTACACATACAAGATCTTAATAGCTGGAGAGTCTGGGTGTGGCACTCATGCTGCATTAATGATTAATGAGATTGAAGTCTCTCAGGGAACTGGATTCCATCTGGCTCCTTTTATTTTTTTTCCAGGGGAAATCAATGAGGATTGTGTCCTGTTCATTGTGCTCTTGGCTTTTGAAGACTGAGAATGAATATTGTCAGACATAGGAACATAGAATTATGAATTCAGATTTTAAATGTTTGATCACAGAATCATGAATTTAGATATTAGATATTTCATCACAGAACCTTGAACCTAGATATTTGATCATACAATTCTGAACTTAAATATTAGATATTTGATCACAGAATCATGAATTTAGATATTAGATATCTCATCACAGAATCTTGAATATTTGATCATAGAATCCCAAACTTAAATATTAGATATTTGATCACAGACTCATGAATTTAGATATTGGATATTTGATCACAGAATCATGAATTTAGAGTTGCAAGTGACTTTAAAAGTCATCTAGTTCAGACCCCTCATTTAAAGGGGAGGAAAGAGAACCAGAAAGGAGAAGTGATTTGCCCATGGTTCTACAGAGGACCTGGTTAGAGTCAGGCTTGAATTCAAAACCAGTCTTCTGACTCTGAGTTCCTCCTCACCAGGATTCCACAGTCTGGGGTGCTCTTATCAACAAGTCAACAGAAAGGCATCTACTCACTCCTGACTATGCGCTCTGTACTCTGTTAGGTGCCGGCATTGCAAAGACTAAAATGAAACAGTTATTTCCCTGAAGGAACTTCTAGTCTGGCTGGGGAAGACAACAAGTGATCAGAAGCTGATGCCTTCAGCCTTTGTTGTGCTGTTCTTCTCTTATTTGTAATCAGGAAGAGTTTCAGCTTGAGAGGGGAGCTGGTGGATAATGATCTAGCATAGGAACTGGATATAGGATAGCCCCTGTGTGGTTTCATTCCTATAGGGAATGGCTGATTGCCATAACTCCCTTTCCCAATGCTGGTTGGCACTTTGCCAATTTAAAGTCTTTGGGAGTTGACTGGAGTACTGAGAGATTAAATGGCTTACCCAGAGTCATCCAGTCAATACGTATCTGAGGCAGGATTTGAACCTAGAGCTACTTGTCTTTAAGGACAATTCTGTATCCTTTGTATGTCATAAAGATGAAACCAGAATTTTTTAAGTACTTACTATAGGCCACACTCTTAGGCAAGAACATTCTCCATTTTTTAAAAAAAAACTTTATTCTTGTTGTTGAGTCATTTTTAGTCATATTCA
>JAJPUD010006806.1:59528-71941 GCA_023553655.1 Myrmecobius fasciatus
TTCTTCAATAAATTAAGGAAAACAGATTAAATGACTTGCCCAGGGTCACACATCTAGTGAGTGTCTGAGATAGCATCTGAACTCAGTTTTTCCCATCTCCAGGACCAGCACTCTATTTACTTTGTCACCTAGCTGTCCTCAATTTGTTTTCTATTAGGAGTGAAAGAAAAAGCAAACAGGGAAGCAAAGAATCATAATCATAGCTACCATTTTATTTATTTATTTAGTTTTTTTTTTAATTTTTAAAATTTTATTTATTTTTTTATAGCTACCATTGATTAAGATTAAGATTTTAAGATATTAGGATTAGCATTAAGATTTGCAAAGTACTGCATGTATACTATTTCATTTAATTTTTACCCTCCCTTCTACAATTAAAGAAACAGAGGCTGAGCAAGGTTAAGTGACTTGCCCAGGATCATAGAGCTAGTGTCTGGGTATATAAGAAAAATGTAGCATTTATGTAGAATTTTAAGGTTTGCAAAATACTTTCCATATATTATCTCATCATATATACATGTACTATATATATGCACATATGTACACTATATGTACAAGTGTACTCATGCATGTATAAACTCATACACACAATAAACGCAAGCTTTTTTATGGGAAGAGGAAACAAATGGGGGATTGAGGAAAAGCCTTTTGTTGAATGTGGAGCTTGAGCTAAGCTTCATAGGGAGTGAGAGATTCAAAGATGTGGAAGTGAGAAGAGACTGCATTTTAGCTCATGAAAAGGTATCAAAGGAAGAAGATGGGATGTTGTGTGTGAGGAACGGGAGGCAAAAGAGCCAAAAGCTAGAGTGTATGAGTAGCAGTCATGTAGAATAATTCTGCAAAGCTAGATTGGAGCCAGATTATAAAGAGCTTTAAATAATAAACTAAGTTCAATGTTCTTTTCACCCAACATCACTAATCATTATAAGAATTTTCTCCTTAGACATTATAATTCATATAGTAATCCATCATGAAGACATCTTGTCTATTGCTATTTGGGACTGCTATGCAATTATTGTATGATTTAAAATCTCATGTGTTTATTTTGACATCAACTATACTATTGCTCTCCTTGAGTTTTATGTCTTATTATGTCCTGTAAGTCTTATATCGTATTATCCTCTATGTTCTTTTTCTGGTACTTATTGCAATGCCTTGTCAACTTTGTAGGTGTTTGGAAAAAAATTGATCATTTGAGATTACTGAATTAAAATGAAAAAACTGGGAATATTTAATAAATGATTTTGCCTTTCTAATCATTGTTCTTTGGAAGTATTGATAAACTTGATGAATGTTATTGACATCCCTTTGATTATGTGAAACTAATTTCTTTAAGTCTATATCTAAATTTTTTAGTGAAGATTTTGTTATTAAAATTCAAGATACTTTCTTTTTTGAAAACAAGGAATCCAGACAATTTTTGCTCCAAAGCTATGATTAAAAGGCACTACCCAAATTGTTGAAGGGCTAAGTTTGTTAAAAATGTGTTACATAAGCTATCGCAGCACCAGCAACAATAGTAGGATGTTATTTTATTGATTACTGTCCAAATTGACGAATGGTTATGTACCACTAAATTTGTGGAATCATGGCACCTCAGAGTAGAGGTACTAGAATCACAGGATTTTATATTTGAAAAGGACCTCAATGACAATCTCATCCAACTTGTGCCTGAAAAAAAATTCCCCATGACATATCCAACACAAGGTCATTCATCCTTTGCTGAAAACCCTTATTGAAGGGGAACCCACCATATTTCAAGACAGCCTCTTCTTCCTTTGGATGACTCTATTTGTAGGAGAAATTTTCCTGATACAAAGCTGAAATTGGTCTCTACCTTCTACTCATGATTCCTGGTTCTGCTATTTTGATCCAAAAGGAACAAATCTGAATCCCCTTCTATATGACCCTCCTTCAAGGACTCAAAATCAACTATCATGTTCCCTAGAGTCTTTTTTTAGGCTGACCATTCCCACTTCTTCCAGCTAATCTATGTCACAAACTCAAGCCTCTCCTCCATTCTGATTGACTTTTTCCTGGAGACTCTCCAGTTCTCTGCAACTTACCAATGTCCTGACTAAATAGCGATGTTCTTTTTGTGGTTGTTGACTCATTTCAGTTTTCTCTGACTCTTTGTGGCTCCATTTAGAGTTTTCTTGGGAAACATTCCTTATGCATCTCACTTTTCAGATGAGGAAACTGAGGCAAATAGGGTTAAGTGATTTGTCCAGGATCACACAATTAGTAAGTATATGAGGTCAGATCTGAACCCAAGTTTCTTGACTCCAGATCCTTAACTGAAGACAATTCTCTGAATGTAATTTGAATAGAGCAGAAGAGAGTGACCCTATTTCTTATTCCTCTGTATTCCTGAAAACTGTGATCCTCTCCATATATCCCAGGGTCACATTATTTTTCTTGGTTGCCAGAACTCTTAATCTAGTCCATTCTCCCATTCCATGTAGTAATCGTTGCAGTATCTTTAGCATATGATAATTTGGTCTGTTCTTAAATATTTTTAATGGTAGGGAACTCATTACATTAGAATCATAAGTTACTTTATAACTATAAAGTACTCTTGTTATTCTTGCTTATGCAAGCAGTTTTGAACAGCTTGAATTGTTAGGGATTTTTTAAAATATTGAACTAAAATCTGCATCTATGTACTTCTTGTAAATAATTTTGAGTTCTACCTACTCCCTTTCCTTTATTCCAGGCTATCAAATTTGCAGTCATTTCTTCAATCCTTTTTTAATGACATGATTTGATTTCAAGGTCACCATCTGTGATTCCTCTTCTGTATTCTCGATGGCTTTCTAATCTTCTTCATGATGTGGCACTTCAGTCTCAACATAACAGTTCAGATATGATCTGACAGGGATAGAAAGAAACAAAAAATAATCACCTGTCTCATCTAGACTCCATGTATCTCTCAGTGCATCTCAGATTTTTCCCACAACCACAATACATATTATTAAACTCCAAAATAACTTATTAATATATCAAGAACCTTTTGGTTTTGCCAGTATGGGAAGTCCCTCTATTGATAAAGATAGTAACTGACCTATAGCATAATAACTAAGTTTTAGAGAATTGTTTTAGGCATGGAGAAGTCAAGTGATTTGCTGAAGTTAATATAGTGAGTAAGTTTCAGAGACAGAATTTGATATCCAGATCTTTCTGACTTTGAGTCCAACACTCTATCCACCATGCTGCTTTTAGTATAATATGACACAATGAATGGATCTGGTGACACAATAAATGGAGCCCTGGGCCTGTAGTAAGGAAGACCTGAATTCAAATCCAGTCTGAGACATCAACTAGCTGTAGTGTCCTGGGCAGGTCACTTTACCCTGTTTGCTTCAGTTTTTTCATCTATAAAATGAGCTTCAGAAGGAAATAGCAAACGATTTAAGTATCTTTGCCAAGAAAATCCCAAATGAAGTTACAGAGACTTGGAAATGGCTGATATTATTGAACAACAACATATGACATGATAAAATACAATATGATACAACATAATATAATATGCTACATTATTATGTGATACAATACAATGCAATGTTATAAAATATCATCTGATATAGCATAGGATATGATGTGATATGACAGTATATACAACAATAAGGTGGATCTTTTCAAATGCATAAATAATAGAGTTAAATTTATAATAATACAAGTCATTTTTCAATTGATCAGTGACCAAAGGATATGAACAGGCAGTTTTCAGACAATGAAATCAAAACTATCTATAATCATGTGAAAAATGCTCTAAATCACTATTGATTGAAGAAATACAAATTAAAACAAGTCTGATTATCTAATATGACAGAAAAGGAAAATGACAAATGTGGGAGAGGATGTGGGAAAACTGGAATACTAATGCGCTGTTGGTGGAAGAGTTGTGAACTGATCAACCATTCTGGAGAGCAATTTGGAACTATGCCTGAAGAGGTGTAAAACTGTGCTTATCCTATGATCCAGTAATAGCACTACTAGGGCTGTACCACAAAGAGATCAAAGAAAAAGGAAAAAAAGATCTACATGTACAGAAATATTTACAGTAACTCTTTTTGTGATGGCTCATAATTGGAAATTGAGGGACTACCCATCAATTGGGGAATGATTAAGCAATTTGCGGTATATGATTATGATGAAATATTTTATTCTATTATTGTTCGTCCTTTGTTCTCAAAGAAAACCATTTCAGTGAGGTGATGTCATGACATGCAAATGAATTGGATTTAAGTGAGTGAGGGCTGTACAAAGTCATCATCCTCACCTTTTCCTCTGAAACCATCTGGGTCCAGTGGCAAGATATAGATCAGGAAGACTGGAGTTGGTCCTGGATATAAAGAAATGATGAACTGGATGTCTTTAGAAAAACCTGGAAAGCCTTACATGAACTGATGCAAAGGAAGTGAGCAGAACCATGAGAACATTATATACAGTAATAGCAATATTGTATGATGATCAACTTAGAATGACTTACCTATTTCTATGTGATTCAGTGATCCAAACACAATGATCCAGAACTATTTCAAGGACTTCTGGTGAAAAATGCTATCCACTTTAGAAAAAGAACTGATGGAATGTGAATGCAGATTGAAGCATACTGTTTTAAAACTTTATTTATCTTTATTTTTTTGGCCTTTATTTTATCCACAACATGACTAATATGGACATATATTTTGCATAGCTTCACGTGTATAACCTATATCAAATTACTCGTCTTCTCATTGAGAGGAGAAGGAAGGGAAAGAGAAAATTTGAAACTCAAAATTAAATAAGAGAAAGTTAAAATTGTTTTTACATATAGTTGGAAAATAGCACATTTGGAAATAAAAAACAATAATTTGAGTGACTAAAGTAATCCAATTTTACATTTTTCATAATTATAAGGGAAACAAGTCTAGAAGTGAAATTTGGAAAATAAAATCACTGGATAAAACAAATGAAACTGATTCCTACATTAGCTTTCTTTGGTGGAGTATTAGCCTGTCTTTGCAAATGCACATCTAGGTGTTTCGTGGCATATTAAATGCCAGTTATTAGTATGATACTTTTCCTTCTTAGTCATTTAAATGTGGTTAATGGGTCATTTGGGACTTATAGGAAGTGGAGGAAAGAAAGCCTATCGATCCATTTTTGAGGCAAGAATTTGATAAATCGAAGTATGGATAGCTGCCAGTCCATTTCAGCTGCTGCCCTGTGGTGTCTATTGAGGTGCATTCATCATTCTTTCCTGGCCATACAAATATCCATGAATCCTAGGGAGTGCCTCTCTACTGTAAGTGCTGACTTATCACTGAAGCAGCAGCAACAGCAGCAGACCAGCATCTCCCTTAGTTGAGATCTGTGGTGCTGAAAGGACAGCGCCTCAAAACCAGAAAAGCAAGATCTGACTTCTCATCTCTGCTACAGATTGCATGACCTTTGGCAAGTCACAGGACTGCTCTAAATTTCAATTTTACCACATAAGGAGTGGGGGAGGGTCAGAGAGTGCTCAGATATTCCCAAAGGATGTTTTCAGGATACATTGAAAAAAATGGTTGTGAAATTGCTTTAAGCTTTTTGGAAAAAATAATACTATTTCTACTACTATTAATAATGATGATGAGCAGAAGGAAAAAAGATAATGGTTTTGATAAAAATAATAATAGGGTCAAAAATCATAGATTTAGAGCTGAAAGTGTCCACTCTCGTGATCTAGTTTAATACTTCCATGTTGAAGATGAGGAAGATGGGAATTCATAGTATCATGGGAATTGTATACACAATTTGTATATACAAGTCATTTGTAGTTCACTTTAAAGTTTACAAAATATTTTACTAAAATATTTCCTTTGTCTATGTGTTTGTTGTATCATTAGAATGCAATACCCTTGAAGGAAGACTATGGTTTAGTATGTTTTGGTATCCCAAGTGTTTAGCACAGTCCTTGACACACAATGTACTTTTCCAGTCTGATCATTTAGTCTGAGTGTTACCATGTGGTAGCCATTGTGACAAGGGGAGGTTTTACAAAGAAAGGTAAAAATGGAGGAGAGGAAATGAAAAAAAACCCCCTCCACCTATGAGCAAATGAGATACAGATAGGATCAGTTGGATATAATCTCAGAGAAAAGAAACCAGTCAGATACAGTGTATCACTCAAAAGCTGAGGGTTCAGATAATCAATACTTTAATAAAATGACCTCCAGGTAAAAGCAATGCATAAATAAGGATAAATAAGTTTACCATAAAGTAAAAGCAGCTAAAAGCCTCTAGCAAAAAGATAAAAGCAGTCATAAAGGAAGTCCCCAAAGGGCTCAGAAATTTGCCACTAAAGACCTAAAACTGTCTTTTTGCCCAAAGTTGGGTCATAGAGCAATCCACCTGGGAACAAAATGAACTCAAACTTCCCTAGATCTGCTTGACAAGTCTTAATTTAAAACAAAGCTGGGGTTTGGTGGGAATGTTTTGTCACTGATTCAAGCCACCCGTTAGTTTTACTAACATCCTGGCCTATGACAAAACACAATTTTTTTTGTTCATTCATCCTTACAGCAACTCAGAATTGTGGGTACTAGAGTAGTACAGCGTAAAAAGGGTACTAAACACATTTATTTGGTTTCAAATCTTGCTTCTAATCATTGACAATTCTTTTACATAGGGCAAGCCATTTTTATTTCTGATCTGTAAGAGGGGAATATAATAACTACAATACCTATCATACTTATCTCAGTAAGTTGTGATGAAGGTTAAATGAGATCATGTGTAAGTAATTTCAAATTTTAAAATGCTGTATAATTAAAACAACTACTACAACTACTAACCATCACCAATGTTTCCACCACCTACTATATTGCTGCTGCTACTAGTAATATAATCATATTACAGATGAGAAAACTGAGGTCAGGTGACTTATCCACTAAGTGTTGGAGATATGATTCAACTCCAGGTCACTTCTGACTTCAAATTTCATGTTGTTCTTCTCACTAAAAAGTGATGTTTACCATCATTATTGACAGAGAAAAGGCCCCTTTTATATCATTATTCCTAGCAATAGTCAATATCAGTGTTTTCCAAATGTTTCAATCTCTTAAAATGATTGAGGATACAAAAGAAGTTTTATTTATGTGGGTCATATATATTTATATTTCTCATTATAAATTGAAAGTGATACAATTTAAAAATATTTATTAATTCATTTAACATAATAAAATCCATTATAAGTTGACAAAAGTAATGTTTTATGAAAATGGCTATTTTTATAAAACAAAAATGAGGAGAGCAGTATTTTTACATATTTTGGTAAATCTCTTTAATATCAATCTTAATTCAAGTTACCTAGATTCTCATGCCCACTTTTGTATCCAATCTGTTATATATTGTTTTGGTTGAAGTATATGCCAACTTCACGAAAATTTGTAGTTGGAAAGTAGAGAAATATTCTATTAGGCAAATAACAACTCAGTAGTACTTTTCTGGGCAATTTAATCATTTTTATTAATAAAGACAGCAGGTTATTAGTGATTGAACTCTCTTAGACCAAAGATAATCACTGCAATGGGCAGAACTCACAATTTAGCCATAGGTGGTCCATCAATCAGCAACGAAATCTAACTTTGGTTAATTGATTAGAGGTAGGCTATATTAAAATGAAGGGCTGAGTAACTCTTAGCTAGGGAAAATAACTATTATAAATTACTCCCAGATTTCTCCCAATCTTGAGCTATCTATACAAACACCTTAGTATTATTATCAAAATAATGTTGACCTTGCAGACCCTCTGAAAGGGTCTTGGGGACCTGCAGTACCTGAGTATCACACTTTGAGTACCACTGGTCTCTAATAACAATACCATCCAAAGTGTTATCTTTATAGAATAGTATAACAAATGAGCTATCTTGGATATGAGGGCTGGTACACGATAGACTTAATTGAAATAGAAAACAGTGTCTCTAATATAAAACAATCTTCCTTCATGATTTCCTCAGTAAGGGAATTCCATCACCAAAGTGGATTGAAATACCATCCTTGCTTTGGTCCATAAATTAATTTTGGCCACAAAGATTTCTGCTGATACTTAAAAAAAATCCATGTCTGTTGCTAGTCATCAAAACCATTCTAGGTTGGTCATAACAATTGACAAGTTCTTTGGTAAAGTGCTAGAAACAAAGTATTACTCCATCCATACAAAAATAGTATATGGGTTATGTAGGGTTAGGTACTTGAAGCACTATTAGCCCCCCTTTGCAGATGAGGAAATCAAACTGAAAAAGGTTAAAGGACTTATCTATGATTATACCCCAAATGGTAAAATGAAGAGAACACTGGTTTTGCAGATGGAAGACCCCAGTTTGAATCCCTTATTGGAAATTTATGAGGGTTGGACTAGACTGCCTCTGAATCCCTCTAACTCTATGATTCTAAGTATATAAAACAGAAATTGTGCCCAGGTATTCCTGATTCTGCTCCAATGCTCTATTTGATACTTCCTATATCTCTTAGATATAGAACTATGGGCTTTGAAGCCAACAGTGCCATTAGACATCATCCACCAAAATAATTGTTTAGATAGGGAAACTGAGGCCTGGGGATCTTAAATTACTTTCCTAGCTCTACACAGCTAGTAGTGGAAGAGCTATAAGTCAGTTTCACAGAGCTACAGAATTTTAGACTTGGGACTTTGGAGGTCATGTAATCCAGCCTATACATGATTCTTGCTTCCAAGCCCAGTGTTATTTCTTCTGTTTCCTAGTGCTTCCCTAATCCCACTGGCATAGTCTTTGAAAATGCACTGTCATGGGGCAGCTAGGTGACACAGTGGATAGAGCACCAGTCCTGAAGTCAGGAGGACCTGAGTTCAAATCTGGTCACAGACACTTAACACTGCCTAGCTGTGTGACCCTGGGCAAGTCACTTAACCCCAATTGCCTCAGCAAAAAAAAAAAAAGAAAAGAAAGAAAAAAAGAAAATCCACTGTCACCTTCATACTCTAGAGCTTCACTTAAAGTGAGTAAAGTCCATTAAAGGGACTTCTTTCCTATTCCTAATTAACAAAAAGAGTGGATCAATATTTCCCTGCCATGGTGCTTCTGATTCTCTTCCTCTTCCCCTTTCCTTCCTTTGCACATCCATGCACTTTTTTTTCTTTCTTAATTTCCTTTCTCTTTTCAACCTGAGATTACAGCACCCCCTTCCCACTCCCCACCTCTTCATAAAGGCTACCTGAGCTGATCACACTGACAAATCTCACCTCCTAATTCAAACCCATTCAACTGCATTACAACTGGGGAATGAAGTGTACGGTCCCATTCAGCTTTCCAGTGGGTCAAGATCTCAGGTAGGGCTGCATTGCCACATTTAGAAGCTCCTTTAATTTCCATCTTTAGTCACCCCAGTTACTGGGCATGCCCAGTTGTTCTGCCTCAGTCACATTTGAATTTCAGCATGCAGACTGCATCCTTTCAGGTTGGAGCAGCTGCAGAGAGAGGAGAGAAGCAACAGGGGCTGGAGCTAGTGCCTGGGGAAGAGAAGGGATGGCAATGATGAAGTTATGGGAGGAGCATAGAGAGGCACTAGTAAGATTTTGTGTGTTCACCTTTTCAGTGGGTGTCCATTGTTGGAACACAACAACACACAGATATATATAGACACAGACTGACAGTCAACCCCCCATCCCCACCCCCAACATGCCGGCAGGCTTTCCTGCCAGTGCTAGGCAACCTTGGAGAGCCACATTGAAAGACACGAGGGGAGTGTATGTGTTTGAATGGAGATGGGGGGACCAGAATGTTGAAGGAACCCAGCTTTGCCCCCTGTTTATTTGTCCATCAGCCTACTCCATTAGCCTTTAGCTCTTGATGCTCCAAGATATAGGGAATGGAGCCCATGAAGCAACCCTGATCCATTGTGATATTCTCCTCAGGCTCCTCCCCCTGCCTTCCAGTGCTCTCCCTAGGAATTTCAGCTTCAAACCTGTGATGATGAGTTCCTTCACTGATTCTCTTATTTCCCTCCCCTTTGCACCTTGGCTTTTTTTCTCCCCTTCATAGCAACTCTGTCACCCAAAGACCAGGGAAATTCCCTCACCAGAAGCAGAGATCATGGATCAGAAGAAGATAAGTAGAACTAGAAGGGATCTTGGGGATCATTTAGTTCACCTTTCTCATATATAGAAGAGGAAACTGAGGCACTAGAGAAATTAAGAGCCTTGCCCAATTCCAGAGCTGAGATTGCAGCTGTAGATCATAGAGTTAGACCTAAAAGGGACCTTGAGGGGAAAGGGGGGCTCACTGAATCCTCTTTCTTCAAAAAAGCTGAGGCCCAAGACTTGCCTAGGCTCACATAGCTAATAAGTGTGTGTTGGAACTCTGGCCTTTCTGATGCCAATCCAACACTAATTTGATATGCTATTCTGGGAGAAATTGAGGGTTGTAGAACACCTGAGAACAAGAGGAAGGGGATGCCCTAGTTAAAGCAGTCTTTAAAGATGGCTTACACTTTTTTTTTCTTTTCCAGGAAATGGGATTAGATGATTTGTTTAAGGTCACACAGCTAGTAAATGTCAATTATATGATGCTAGATTTTCTCCTGACTTCAGAGCTTTTACTCTATCCATTGCATCATCTAGCTAGCCCTATCCTTTTTTTCTTTCTTTTTAAAAAAGAATTATAATTTGATAAGGCAAGGATGCAACGAAAGTCTCTTCCACCTTCTCTCCATCTGCTGGTTCTCTGTCCTCCTTTACAGGCTTTATGAAGAGTAGTGGATGTGGGCAGAACTTGTAGAAAGCTGCCGTAGAAACAAAGCCAGCGGTTGTATCCCTCCCTAGGCAGAGCATGAGAATGGCACACCCTCAGTGTCATGTCCACTGGAGATTTCCAGCTTTTGTTTTAATTTGATTTGATTTGGTTCACTCCCTTTAAGTACTTACTACATATAAAGCACTGCTATAGGCACTGGAGATTCAAAGACAAAACAGTTTTTGCTCTGAACTCAACATATTCACAAATAAATTAATATAAGTTTGTAGAGGGGGTGGGAGGGAAAGATAAAGACAGAGAGACAGAGACAGACAGAAATGATTAGGTTATTCATAGGGCCATTGGGGAGCCCATTGCTAAACCCAATCTTGATGAAGAGGAGTTTGATAGGCAGAGATGAGGAAGGAGGGAACTATAGCTGCAGAAGAAGACTTGTAGTATTTGTCACAAAACAAGTACTATACTTACTGGTCACATAGAATAGGGTTTTCTGGAATAAAAAAAGGTATTAAAAAACTTCCCTCTTGGTGCCTTCCATACTTTGCTCTAGCAGCAGCCTGCTGCCATTGTTTGCCCCTAATTCTGGAGTGGTGACAGGATAGAGAAGTGGTGTCTACAATGGACGTGACCCAAATTTAGGGCCCTAAGTCTTCCAATAGGGCAAGAATACGGCCTATATAGTTCTGGGCGTCGATTCTAATCCGGCTCCTCCTTGCCTGAAACATCTTGGATTGGGTGCAAATAGGTATTTCTGTGATCTTGGGCTTAAATTGGGACCCAGTCAGACTAAGTGACTTTGAACAAGTCCTTGGTCCTTAAGTTTGAAGGTAATATTGAGTCAGTGATTCTAGATGAAGTGGAACAATAGGGACTGGGTAGAGTGGCGGAATCTAACAGGTGTTCTTGGTGGGAAAAGACTGGGTCTGGGTCCTCCGATCTCTGCTGAAGAGACCCTGGGTTGGGAGTTGGGTGGGGCAGCAGGAGGACTCCTCCCTTTTCTTCCCCAGACTTATTCTTTCCTCTCACTTGTAAGAGCTCCTTCCCTCCCCCCTCCCTGGGTTCGTTGCCCACGACCCCTTCAGATCCATTTGCCAGTGGACCACTGGTCGCATCACTTCCGGATCTATTCTCAGGCTTCAGCCGCTGGATAGCCCCCACCTCCCAACCAGCCGGACCCGCCCCTCGCCCCATCCTCTCTTTTCTCTCCCTCCTCGGGCTGCTGGGAATCGGTCACATCCTTCTTCCTCCTCCACCCCTTTGCCCCCTCCCCATTGCAGCGGCAGAATCCAATCTCCTGGACAGAAGTTCACTGCCCGCCCCCCCACCCTAAGGCCAGCCCAGCTCCCTAGAGCGTGGGAGAGCAAAGGAAGGAGACAGGGTAGAGGAGGCAAGGGTCGGGCCAGGGGAGGGGGAATCCTTCCTTTTACTAACACCTAGTATCCTGGAAAAAGCAGCAGCCGGCTGGCAGCCAGCGGATTTTCCTGTAGGGGAGAGAGGGAGAGGGAAGGAGGAGGGAGGGAAAGAGAAAAAAAAGAGAGGGAGAAGAGAAGAAAGGAGGGAAGGAGAAGGGAGAAAAGGAGGGGACAGAGGGAAGGAGAGAGTGAAAGACAAGGAGAGAGAGAGAGAGAGAGAGAGAGAGAGAGAGAGAGAGAGAGAGAG
>JAJPUD010006806.1:71951-89454 GCA_023553655.1 Myrmecobius fasciatus
GAGAGAAGAGGAGGGAGGGAGGCAGGGAGAAAGAGAGAGAGTCACACACCCAGCTAGCCAAAGCCAGAGCACAGCTACCTCCAGCTAGCTGAGGCAGAGCGAGCGAGCGGTGCCCGGAGCCCCCGGCGGCGGCGGCAGGGGAGCCATGGCCGAAAGGAAAGGCTCGTCAGGGAAGCAGGGGGAGGAGGAGGAGATGCCGGCCTTTTTCAAAAACCTGGGCTCGGGCAGCCCCAAGCCCCGGCAGAAATTCTGCGGCATGTTCTGCCCCGTGGAAGGCTCGTCGGAGAACAAGACCATCGACTTCGACTCGCTGTCCGTGGGCCGGGGCTCGGGGCAGGTGGTGGCCCAGCAGCGAGACGTGGCCCACCTGGGCTCAGACGGGCAGCCCCCTTACTCCCGGCACGGCCCCGGCCGCCAGCCATCTGTTGAATCATCCGGGAGGAAGGTGGAGATCCGGAGGGCTACGGGCAAGGAAGCCCTGCAGAACATCTGCGACCAGGTGGGTCTAGGGGGAGGTGGGCTGGGCCCAGGGGCGGCCCGGGCCGGGGGCCACGCACATCCCCCTTCGAACTGCAGAAGAAGGGCGTCCGGAGGAGGGGGTCCCCTGCTGCGGGCAGCTGCCCTTCCGGGAATCGGCCTCTCCCTCCACACCCACGCCCACGCCCACATCCACGCACACCTACTGGCAGCCCGGCTCCTCTCTGCAGTCAGAGGTCGTGCGCCAGAGGCTGGATCTGCTCGGCCAGGGCCCACCTTGGGGAAGAAATAAAAAAAAAAAAAAAAAAAAAAAAAAAGATGTCAGGGCTGGAGGGAGGTGGCAGTGGGGACGCGGGCAGATGGAGCCCTGCAGCAGCAGCCTCCTCCTCCGGAGGGATGACAATCCCATCCCACTCTGGCCGTAGCCATGGATGGCGGTTGGAGCAAAATGCCCCACCCTTTTTTTTTTTTTTTTTGGATGCAGATCCTGAAAATGCAGCTGGAGCAGCGTGGCTGCTTCCCCACCACACGGTGCCCTCTGGGTTACCATGTCAGCTGGGGGGGGGGCGGGAGAGCAATCAGATAGTGTCCCACCAGGAAACCCAGCGCCCCGACCCCTCTTTCTGACTCCCCCACCCCCATTCCCTTCCATCTGTCCGCCCCACCCAGAGTCCTCCCGCAGCTGTTCCTTCAGGACCATGGTCAGCTACTCAATGGCCATTTTCTTTCTTTCTTTCTTTTTGACTGGTAAGACTTTCAAGATCCCCAACTCCTATTTTTAGGAGCCACGAAAGATGTGGATTCAGTCAAGGGACCCAGGCAGTGAATAAAGTGCTGCTGAATATCTCACCAAAGATTGTCCCAGAATCAAACTGCAGAGCCTCTTTGGGAGAAGCGCTGGGGAAGGGGTGGGGCAGGAGTCAGGAGATTAAGAAGCCACTTTGCCAAAGAGGATGCTCCAGGAGGGTAGAGCCCTCGGGTCAGAATTTTCGATGTGCTGGGTTTCATGGGGGAAGTGAAGAGGGCTGACTTGTGAGACCCCCCATTCAGGAGATCCTTTGCCAAGACTGTGTCTGATCAGGGAGGATAATGCTTGTTCTCAATAACGGGCCTCTCTCAAATGGTTCACTTTAAATTTTCTCCTCTGTAGGACACTCGCCTTTCTGGAGGCTGTCCTTGCTTGCTCCCCAGGCATTGCACATGGACTAATAGCACCATCACTTGCCAGTGTATTTTACATTGGATGTATTTTTAATGGGGTGGAAAGTCATTCAACTAACTAGTGTCTGTTGGGTCCCCCAGCCATATGTCCCATTCTGTACATCCTGTAGGGGATGCAAAAGAAGCTCAAAGGAAAGTTCTTGTCCTCAGGGAGTTCTCAGTCCAACACTATAGGGAACCATGATTCAGCTGAATTCCCGAAGAATTTTATTAAGCACTTGCAATGTGTCAGGACAATGGGTCAGATGCTGAGGATGAAAAGCCAAATGTAGCTCTGAATGGTAAGTGCAATGGCAGGATGAATCCATCTTCTTGAGGTAATACATGGAGAGGTAGCCTAGTGAGGTGGCTAATTGGCCTGGCTAAGAAAGCCTGGGTTCAAGTCTAATCTTTGACATAAATTAGCAGTGAGTCCTAACTTTTTCCTACTCCATTAACTTTTCAATATCATAAATACTGTAATAGTTGACTTACTGATTAAGATCAGTGGAGGAAATTTCCACACTGAGAGTTTTCTATGTGAAATCACACATCTGGACTAAAAAATAAACAAGAAATGAACATTACATGGCTTTCTCACCAGCACCCTGTGTAGGTATTCTTGTTCCCATTTTACAGATGAGAAGACTGAGACTCAGAGTGGTTAAATGAATTACCCTTGGTCACACAGTAAGCATGAAAGGCATATTGAGCTTCAAACTCATTTCCTTCTGATGTCTGATCTAGCCCTCTATACACCACAATACACTTTTTTTCAAGGTCAACAACTATTGACTTCATTTGGGTCCATGAACAGTATCTGATTGCTGTTTATAAGCATGGAAGAAAAGAAATTCTTGATTTTTTACAGTGAGAGCAGGCTTTGAATGCTACACAGTCTTCACCTCTCAAAACTCACTGACATAAGACTTTACAACCTGTGTCAGTCCCTTTAATGGGGTATGCACCAGTAAGAATGCTATATTCTATACATAATTCAGGCTAGAAAATGAGGAACAGCAAAAACAATGAAAGATGATGGCTTTATTCAGGCGTCATCACTAATGAGGAAGGAGGCCCATATGTGTAAAGGGTAACCCTGAAAATATGGTCTAATAGCCCATGTGTTTTGGCAGCCCTTTAGAGGACAATGCTGTTGATTACCAGAAGCAGGGATGTGAACATGGCCTGACTTCCAGAGAAGTTGGGGTGATCTCAACGTGCACACAGGAAATGCCAGGAATAGCTTTGGGATATTCTGACTCCATGAAAGGGAGTCCCGAGGCAATAATCTGAATTGTAGACTGAGGCCTTTTCAGTTCTCAAATGCAGCAAGTGCCTCAATTACCTGGATATTTGTGTGTGTGTGTGTGTGTGTGTGTGTGTGCGTGTGTGTGTGTGTGTGTGTGTGAGAGAGAGAGAGAGAGACAGAGAGAGAGAGAGAGAGAGAGAGAGAGAGAGAGAGAGAGAGAGAGAGAGAGAGAGATTTTGTCTTGAATTTTCCAAGTCACTGTCTGCATTCTCTGACTTGTTCCTATATCAGTTAGGACTCTTCCTACCATACTTGAGCATTCAGGACAAAGAACAATTATGAGAAACCATGGATCAGCTCATTCAGTGCTCAATTGCTTTGTTTCTGCGCAGGAGGAAAACAAGAAATTTGATATGTCCTCCTTTATGAATTGTATTTATTAGGTACTTGCTGTATACTAGGCATTATACTAAGCATTAGGGATATAGAAAAAACCCTCACACTGTCAAAGTATAATGAGAGAAACAATGTGAAAACAACTATGTACTTATGCAAACATGTTTATAGCAATCCTTTTTTGTAGTAGCAAGGAACTGGAAACCCATCAGTTGGGGAATGGCTGAATAAGTTATAGTATATGAATGTTATGAAATATTACTGTTCCATGAGAAATGATGAGCAGGATGATTTCAGAAAAGCCTGGAAAGATTTACATAAACTGATGTTAAGTGAAGTGAGTCGAACCAAGAAAACATTGTACAGAGCAACAAGATTATATGGTGATCAACTGTGATGGACTTGGCTCTTTTCAATAATGAGGTATTCAAGGCAATTCCAATAGACTTGTGATGGAGAGAGCCATCCACATCCAGAGAGACTATGGACACTGGATCTGGATCAAAATATAGTATTTTCACCTTTTGGGGGATTATTGTTGTTTGTTTTCTTGTTTTTTTCTTTTTCATGTCCCCCCCTTTGATCTTATTTTCTTGCACAGCATGATGAATATGGAAATATCTTTAGAAGAATTGCACGTTTAATCTAAAACAACAACAACAAAAACAACTTGGTACAGACAAGATCAGAGACAAAAGAGTTCCTACTATTTTGATAGTGGATTTGTTCCTGAATTTTTGTTAGTGCACGATCAGATAAAATTCTGATAAAAAAAACTGGGTTCAAGCTTGGTCACAATTATTAGATATCATGCAGCTTTATTGCTATTGTTCTTTCTGTTTAAATTGTTGTAATCTGTGCACATCTTCGTTCTGACTCTGCTTACCTCACTCTGTATCAGTTCATGTTAGTTTTCTCACACATCTCTGAAGACTTCATAGTCATTGTTCCTTTCAGCATAGTATTATTCCATTACACTCATGTGCTAAAAATGTGCTTAGCTATTCTTCAATTGATAAGCATCTACTTTATTTCCAGTTCTTCGCAGCTATATAAAAGTGCTACTATGAATATTTTTGCTTATATAGATCTTTCTATCTTTGACCTCTTTAGGGTGCAACCCTAGCATTGGGATATCTGGGCTTAAAGGCATAGATATTTAATTCAGTTTTGTTAGAATAATTTTCATAGGATGGTTAGACCAATTCATAGCTCCAGCAACAATGTATGTGTATCTGTCTTTCTACCACTTTCAGGAAGACTTTCATACCAAATGGACTTTGAATCTGGTAAATGAGAAGGCCTGGGTGAATGAAATATCCTATTTTATGGTATCTGCATATTTAAATCACAAAGTAATGAGTGGTCTGAGTTAAGAGTTCAATATTCAAGTCCCAACCCTGCCACAAATTCATCTTGTGACATTGGGCAAGTCCCCTTTCTTCTTAGATCCTCAGTTTTCTCCTTGATAAACTGAAGGATGAAGAGGCACTTAGATAGAGCAGTAGATAAGTCACTGGGCTTGAAGTAGAAAAAGACTTAGCTTCCTGAGTTTAAATCCAGTCCTAGGTACTTACTAGCTGTGTGACCCTGGGCAAGTCACTTAACCTGGTTTACCTGACCTTCTTCATCTGTAAAATGAGCTGGAGAAGAAAATGGCAAACCATTCTAGTTTTTTCCAAGAAAACCCCAAATGTGGCTATGAAGAGTTGGACATGACCCTTATTCCACAGAGAAGCAATTGGGAACCTGGAGAGGTAAAAGGTCACAAAGATCCAAGGCCACAAAGATTAAGCAAATCTGTAAGTGGTAGAACTGAGATTTTTGACCCATGTTCTTTGATTCTAATTTTTCATCATTCCATTGACATTTCCTGAATGACAACATTTTAAACATTTGGAAATATATTTTTACATGCAAACATGATCAAAATTGCTCAAATAGAAAATTATCAATTTAGGAAATTTCCACTACCTTCTTCTTCTACTTCTGCTTCTTAGAGTCCCCTTCCCAACCCAATGTATCCAGTGCCTTCCAGCCCTCTTACTGCCTTTCCTAGATGTTCCTTCCCCATAAGTACTTTAAAGATTATTCCCCTCTTTTCCTATTCCCAGTTAAACCCCCCACTCCATGTAGTTAGGTGAGGAAAGTGATTCATGCTATAATATGAATAGGTGACCTGAAAGGGGTTTTGAACTTTGAAAAGGAAACTACTTAACATGTGTGTCTAAATATGGACATGTTTAGAGGAAATACTGAGAAGGGAGTGAGGTCATTCTGGAAATGTGGGTTAGAAATATAGTTCTTTAATTATAGCATAATTTCATGGGAATAAGCAGAGTTAAGATTCTGGAGATTGAATATAGAAATTGTATTTTGGAAAAGCCTATTCACATAGCTCAGCATAAAGTCTTTTTCATTTGTAAAATGAGGTGATTATATTTGATGACCTCTGATTTCTCTTCAAGATATATTTTATGGTTTGTAGTGTTGGCCCTGATTTAGAGGCTAACTATACCAAAGGAGAGACCACAAAGTGGGAAAATTTGTCTTTCCTTTGTCTGACAGGCCATCATGCTTTTGATCTACTAGTCCTAAAAAGAATCACTATGATAGATTATTGATTAAAGTGTGTTAGCAAACTGGTTATTGAATTAATTTGGATTAGATTTTGTTCATACTTGGTAAACCTCAAAAAGCCTTTTAATGAATTTAGAATGGTGACAAGGGTACTATTTAGTAGAAGATTTGGGCCTCCAAATTTTATTTCTTCTTCATTGCCTAAATGGAAGAGAGAATCATAATAATCATGATTCAGGACAATCTTGATGAAAGATTAAACAATTCTTGCAGGGCTACTGGGAAAGGAATCCCTGACCATGGTGCTGAATCTGGCTTTCCTGGTCTACTACTTGAAAAAGGAGCTCAATGGATACAAGTTTATTTTTTTCATTGCACCCCCAATGATTGAAACCATTTGTAGATTCTGGTGCTGTTGTATGCTATGCACACTCAATGTTCTTACCAAAACACTAGCAGAAAGGGTGCAATTAACCCCTGAGTCATGATTCCTCTCTCCATTAGGTCCCCTCCCATTCCCTTCATCAATGGAGAAACAGGGCTCATTGAAGACTGGCTCCCTCCCAAATAGTGCCTTACTTCATATATGAAGTGAATGCAAAAGGATAACTAAGAGATATTAGAATATTGGAAGGAGGTAGGTTTAGTAGAAAGAACTGCAAATTTAAAGTCAGAGGACCTGTATTAAAATTCCAACTCTACCACTCACACTGCATGTAGGACCTTGGACAAAATCCTTACTTGCTCCAAGCTTCAATTTCTTCATTTATAGATGGGAGGTAGGGTTAGGTGGCCTCCAAGGTCCCTTTTACAGCTATATCTATGCTTTTCTGATGCTATAACTTTGGACAAGTTTCCAAGCCTTATTTTTCTCATCTTTATATGATGTGGTTGGAATGAATGGCTATTCTATATCTATAATCCCAATGATTCTGCATCTATGTTGTAATAACATGTGAATTTATTTGTGGGAGCACTGCCCATCCAAATTTCAACAATTCTCAGACTTTCTAGGTGTTTTTTTGAGTGTTCACTTAAATTTCTGTTACCCTTCAACTCTCTTTCTATTCCTTTCCCCTCTCACTTTTTGATACTCCTTTCTCCTACTTCTCTATGTATTCCATATCTTCATACTTCCCAGAATTCTCCATGATGGTGCCCCACCCAAACCCATCCTTTCCTGAAGTTTTCATCCTCCAAAATGACTATTTTCTGTTGATGAACTTCTTCAATTTAGCTATTCTGGTCTGACTGACATAGAACTCACGGTTCTATGATGTTCCATCTTCCACCTCTGTGACTTTGCACAGACTGTGTCTATTTTTGAAATGTACACCTTTCTCATATCCATTTCAGAAACCCTAGATTGCTCCAAAATTCAGCTTGGTGCCCCCTATTACACTTCCCTTTGTTCTCTCTCTCTCTCTCTCTCTCTCTCTCTCTCTCTCTCTCTCTCTCTTTCTCTCTCTCTCCCTCTCCTCCTCTCTCCTCCCCCCATCTCTTTCTCTCTGTCTCTGTCTCTCTCATAAGAATATGAATAATAAATTTAAATGTTAATTAGAGTCTCTATTTTTTTTGATGTGTGAATTGGGAACTTTGAGAAGTTAAATGGCATGCTTACAGGTTCATAATAATAAGCAACTGATGGTGCAGTGGTTAGAATACTAGGCTTAAAATCAGGAAAATTTGAATTCAAATGTTGCTTTATATATTTACTGATTGTGTGTCCCTATACAAGACACTTCTGTTTATCTTATTTTCCTCATCTGGAAAATGAGGATAATAATAGAACCTCCCATCCAGAATTGTTGAGAGGATCAGATGAGATAATAGTAAAGTACTTAACACAGTGCCTAGCACATAATAAATGCTATATAAATGCTAGTGATTATTTCTAGTGATTTGCTATTTGGAAAAACCCCATCATTTTGTTTTTCTAACTATGATGTTCACAATATTTGGGGAGGACAGAAATTGTGTTTTTGCCTTTGTATTCCCAGTGGTGAGCATGGAACAAGTGCTTGTTCATTGACAGAATTTTCATTCATTTATTAATTGTAAGCACTTGATAATGTTTGTGAGTTGAAATTCAACATGGCATGAAAATAATAGGATCATGGACTCAGCTAGAAGGGGATTTAGAAACCATCTAATCCAAGTTCAATTTATATTTGGGGAAACTGAGGCTTAAAGAAATAATTAAATTGCACACGTTTGGGGTTTTGAATTCATGTCTTCTGGTTTCATCTCTAGTGCTCTTTCTGTTACCAAAAAAAGTGGAATAGGAAGACAATTTCCCCTAGAAGAGAAAGGCTGTCCTTAGGGTCTCGTTGAATGGAAGACAGGCAGTCCCTCCCAACTCCATTGGGAAGAGAAAGGGAAATCAGGCTCATTAGGGTACAATACATTGTCAGAGATAGATTTGGTGAAGTTAAAGGCCCAGCCTCATCTGGCAGGTAATACATTCTGCATCCTATGTATGCTTTTCAGACACTGTCAATTTATCTCTGTCTGTTTCCAGTGAACAAAAGACAGAAAGAAGCCTGGATGCTCACTTGTCACACAGTCTGCTGGTTGAGGTCATTTTTCCTTGCAGGGTTGTCATGAGGTTGAGATGGGTTAATGGATTGAAAGCATATTGTTAGCTGGAAAGGGCCAGACAGACACAAGTTTATTAAAATGATAATAATTATTAACACAACATATGCTGTCTTTATAAATCACTCTAAGTTAAAATCCCTGGACCTCTCCTCCCACCCCTCTTCACATGAGAAACTCATCCAAATCTCTAGCTCCTGTGCTAACATGGGATGAGGCCTTTAGGATGGTTCAATGATGGACTTTTCTTGGAAAGAATACTGCTCTTTGGATATTAAGATCTGAAGTCAATTTCTGCCACTTATTGTCTGTGAGAGCCTCCACATGGGAAGAGCGACCAAAGCATGTGAAGAAAGATGCCGATTTTTGAGATGAGCATCTATGTGGCACAGTGGACAGAGGTTCTGGTCCTGGACTCATTTTTCTTAGTTCAAATCAAATACTAGCTGTGTGATGTTGGGCAAGTCATTTGATCCTGTTTGTCTCAGTTTCTCACATATGAAATGAGCTGGAGAAGGAAATATCAAACCAGTTCTGTATTTTTGCCAAGAAAATCCCTGGCAGGGTTATGAAGAATTGAACATGACTGAAATGACTGGATAACAAAAAAAATTTGGAGACAGATCTATCATCTATATTTAACATGGAAGAAGGAACTAAGTGTTGAAGTGGACAGAGCCCTGATTTTGGAGTAAGCATGACTTAAATTCAAACTTAACCTCAGATATTTACTAGCTTTATGATCCTGGGCAAGTCACATAACTTTTTTCTCCTTCAGTTTCCTCAATTGTAAAATAGGGATCATGATAGCATCTCCTTGCCAGGGTTGTTGGTAGGATCAAATGAAATATTTGTATTCTTAGCCTAGTACCCAGCACACAGTAGGCGCTTAATAGATACTTGTTTCCTTCCTGTGGGCAAATTATAGAGTCATCTGTGTATTTTGGACAAATAGGGCAAATGGTTAATAAATTTGATTGAGAATTAAATAGGAGAGAAAAAAAAGTTTTTATTAAGTTTTAATTAAAACAATAAATAAATAGGAGAAAGAGCCTGGTCTACATTGTGTTTGGGAAACCACCAAATCCTTTAATCCTTGTTTCCCCCAGTTCTTCCTAAAACAAGGGGAAGAATTGGATGCAGTGGGAAGAGCACTTCTTCTAGAGTCAGAAATCGTGGATTCAAATCCTACCCCAGATGTTACTACTTGTGGACTTTGAACAAGTCACTTAAATTTTCTGAGCCTCAGTTTCCCCACTGATAAAATGAGAAGGTTCAACTAGATGCCCTCTTAGTTCTCTTCCAGCTTCAGATCTATGATCCAAATCCTAGCACTGTTACTTACTATCTCTACCAGTTTGTAAACATTTATTAAGAGCCTACTATCTACCAGGCACTATGCTAAGCACTGGGATACAAAGAGGCAAAAGACAATCCCTGCCCAGGAACTCACACTCTAATGGAGGAAGCAACGTAAAAACAACTAGGTACAAATAAGCTTTCTACAGGATAAATTGGAAATAATCAATAGAAGACACCAGAATTAAGAGGGATAAGGAAACCTGTGGAAAATGGACTTTTATCTGGGATTTAGTCAGGAAGCAGAGAGAATTTGGGGTGTAGGGGACAGCACATAAAATGGCCAGACTCTAAAAACGAGTCTCCTTTAGAAGGAGAGAATTGGACTAAAGGGCAGGGAAACCAGGCCCTATCCCTCTCTGATGTTCTAGTGTAGTAGATTTTATGGGACAAGCAAAGGTCTTTTGATCATTTCTCATTCATGGCACAAGTCACCTTTACCAGCTCCTTGGCATAGCAGCAAGTTCTCCAGAAGGAGAATCCCATGTTTCATTTCTGTGCATCTTCACCTCATTTATCTGGTTGGAGCAAGATATGCTATGGGGATCCTTTGAATTTATTTACTTAAAAATATGGAATTACTCCTCCAAAAGGACAAAGGGTTCTGTCCTCCAGGAGCTAGGGTATGGTGTATGTCTGGATAAATAAATACAAAGTTTTTTTTGGGGAGAGGGAAGATACTAGCAGTTTGGGGATCAGGAAGGCTTCCAAGAAGAGGTGGTAATTAAGTTCAGCTTTGCAGGAAGACAAAGATTTTGAGGGACATGAAGGGAATATATTTTAGGCTTAAGAGATGTCCATGGAAACTCACAGAGATGGAATTCTGGGTGTGGAAAATAGAGAGCAGTCAAGTGTAACTGGAACATAGAATTTGTGCAAGGAAGTAATAAGATGATAATGGAGGCAGTATGGTGTTTTGGATAGGAGAGTTGACATTGGAGCCAGGAAGACCAACCTCTGGCATATACTGGTTGTGTGAATTTAAGCAAGAAACTTAATCTCTCAGTGTTCCAAGCAATTTTTTCAGGCTTTAAGGTACAGAGCGAATGTCAGTCTACATTGGGAAAGAGCATTTTCCCACTGGGAATTCCTTACACCAATGAAATCCTAAATCTCATGCCCCCCCTTCAAATACTATGAATAAATTAGAATTTATATGTCATTTTTGCCATTTGCCAAGTACTTTTTTTCCTTTTGTTCTGATTTTTCTTTAACAATAGGACAAATATGAAAATATTTTTATTGTATATTGTATTGTATAAATATACTCTGATACATTTGACCCTCACAAGAATCTTTTTTTAATAAAGTTTTAAAAAATTTTTTTTCATTTTATTAAAACTTTTTATTTGCAAAACATATGTATGGGTAATTTTTCAACACTGACCCTTGCAAAGCTTTCTGTTACAAATTTTTCCCTCCTATCCTCTCCCTCCCCTAGATGGCAGGAAGTCTACTGCATGTTAATTATGTTAAAATACTTGACAAATCAAATCTGTATATACATATTTTTACAGTTATCTTGCTGTGCAAGAAAAATTGGATCTACAAAAAAAATTTGAGATGGGAAACATAATGCAAGCAAATATCAATAGAGAGTATAAAAATATTATGTTGTGGTCCACATTTCATATCCCTCTCTCTGGGTGTATATAGCTTTCTTCACTGACCAATTGGAACTGGTTTGAAACATTTTATTGTTGAAGAGAGCCATGTCCATCAGAATTGATCATCATATAGTCTTGTTGTTACCGTGTATAATGATCTCCTGGTTCTGCTCATTTCACTCAGCATCAGCTCATGCAAGTCTCTCCAGGCCTCTCTGGAATCTTCCTCTGGTCATTTCTCACAGAACAATAATATTCCACGACATTCATATCCCATAATTTATTCAGCCATTCTCCAATTAATGGTCATCCATTCAGTTTCCAGTTTCTAGCCATTACAGAAAGGGCTGCCACAAACATTCTTGCACATGTGGGTCCCTTTCCTTCCTTTAAGATCTCTTTGGTCCCTCACAAGAATCTTGAGAGGTGATGACTACTATTGTTATTCTACCCATTTTAAATGGATCTTCCTTTTTAGATGAAGAAATTAAAGTTCAGAGAAGTAGAATGACTTGTTTAAGATCACACAACTAGTGACCAAGGTTGGACTGAAAGTCCACTTCTCATTTGAATAATTGCCCTTTTTTACTCCCAGATTGGAGCCCAGTTGTGAAAGGCTTTACATGACAAGCTAGGTGGCTTGTGTTTCTGTCTGGAAGGCAGTAGGCAAAATAGTTTTTGAGTAGGGTAATGACACAGTTACTCATGTAGGGGCCTAAAAGATTATTTGAACAGCTATGTGGAGGAAGGCCTGGATACTGGAGAGATTGGAGCAGGAACACAAAATAAGAGGCTACTATAATAATTGGCCCAAGAGATGACAAATGTTTGAATTTGGAGAAGTGATTATGTGAGTGTGGGAAAAAAGGAATATGTATATGTGTATATATTTATATGTGTGTGTACATATTCTATCCATATATGTGCATATATGTATATAAAACCTTGGAGATAGAATCAATAAAATCTATTGGTTATGGGCTATGAGGAAGAAGGAAGACTCAAGATTTACTTTGAGTTTATGAACCTCTGTGTCTGGAAAGATAGGTATGTCCTTTTCTCCCCTCAATAGTATTTTATTTTTCCAGTTATATATAAAGATAGTTTTCAACATTCATTTTGTAGGATTTTGAGTTCTAATTTTTTTCTTTCTCCCTCTTTTACTTTCCTGTTCCCCAAGACAGCAGATAATCTGATATAGACTTTACATTTTATAGACTCATTTTAAATATATTTTCCTATTTGTCCTATTGTTAAAGAAAAATCAGAACAAAAGGGGAAAAATAAGAAACACAAACAAACAAAAAGTGAAAATACAATGCTTTGATCCACATAGTTCTCTCTCTGGATGCAGATGACACTTTTCATCCCAGGGTAATTGGAATTGTCTTGGATCATCACAATGATGAGAAGAGCTAAGTCTATAATGTTGATTGTCACATAATCTTGTTGCTGTATACAATCTTTTCTTGTCTCTGCTCACTTCACTCAGCATCGATTTATATAATTCTCTCCAGGCTCTTCTGAAATCAGCCTGTTCATCATTTCTTATAGAACAATTCTATTCCATTATATTCATAACTTATTCAGCCATTGCCCAATTGATGGGCATCCACTTGATTTCCAATTCCTTGCCACTACAAAAATTCTGCTACAAATATTTTTGTGTGTATGAGTCCTTTTTCCTCTTTTATGATCTCTTTGGTCTAATCATGGAATTGCTGGAACAAAGAGAATGAACAGTTTGATAGCCCTTTGGGCATAGTTCCAAATTGCTCTCCAGAATGGTTGGATCATTTCACAACTCCACCAGTAATGTATCAGTGTCCCAGTTTTCCCACATCCCCTCCAACATTTATCATTATTTTTTCCTGTCATCTTAGCCAATCTGACAGGTGTGAGGTGGTGCTTCAGAGTTGTCTTAATTTGCACTCCTCTAATCAATAGTGATTTAGAGCACTTTTTATATGAATATAAGATGGTGGCATCCTTGACAGAAATAGGGAAGCTAGCAGGAGAAAGGGGTTTAGAGCATAGGGTAGTAAGTTCCATATGATGTGTATTGAATTTGAAATGCTGACAAAATAGGCAGTTGGCAATGATTGACAGGATCTTAGTGATATGGGATTACAGTTCAAAAAGAAATCAGAATTATGTATCTATATCTGGGAGTCATCTACTTAGAGAGTATATTTAAGCTCATGGGAGCAGATGAGATCGGCAAGGGAGCAAATAAAGAGAGAGAAGACTAGAAAACCCAGAATGGGATTTGGCATTAACCCATTGCTAGGAATTGGGAAAGAGATGATGATCAGAGGAGATGGAGAAGTGGATGGACGACTATCAGAAGAATCATGGCAATGATATCATGGAGTGTAGTTAAACGTAATTCAACAACCAGTTGTTAAAGATCCACTTTGAACATCACATTGTTCTAGGTCCTGGGAAATAAAGGGTTCCTGCCCTTAAGAAGCTTACCTTCTCTTGGGCTCATGGTGTATCAACAGTTACAAAGAAAATGAGGGATGAAAACAGGCCAGTATAGCTAACAGTAAGAAATCCTTGGCAACCATTGAAAGAGAAATTTCACACTAGGGATGGGCTTGGAAGCCAAGATGGCAGATGATATTTTGAGTATCATCTGCCAGGAGCTCGTGAGAAGTAGACCTTTTTTTAGTTAGTAAAGTATTGTTTCTGCTCTCCTGCAAAAGTGTGGTTGGCCCGCCCGTAATTAGTGCATTTAAAATTCTTGTGTGTGTATGTGTGTGTTGTACATATGTATATTTGTGCATATATGTGCATGTGTTTATATGTGTGTACACTGTGCAAATGTGTGTGTGTATGTGTGCATATGAACCTTTCCAATGCACTTAGATGATCGCTTGTGTAATAGTTAATTGAGAGGTAGTAGGGTGGAGTGCACTATGCTGGCTCTGGAGTCAGAGGACCTGGATTCACATTTTTGCTCCTTAGCTTAATAGATGAATGAACTTTTCATTTTGCCTCTCTGGGCCTCAGTTTCCTCATCTGTAAAATACAGGGGCTGAATTAGATCCTTTCAGATCCAAGTCTATAATCCTCTGATCTTTCCAACATGATTTCTTGAAAGCTGTAATAACAGAGAATATTTTGGACATCCTCTGATTATTATTATTAAGAGAAGCATAAAATAAGGAGATACATGCTAATGATATTAATTAACATTTATATAATTCTTACCATATTCCAGGCACTATGCTAAGTAAGCACTTTTACAATTATTATCTCATTTGATCCTCACAACAGCTCTGGGATAGAGGTGCCATATAATATAATATTATTATATTATATATATTACATATATATAATATAACTATTATATAATTTTATATTATATATTATATATAATATAACTATATTATACATAAAATATAGCCATAATATTAGCCATATAATATAATATAGCCACATAGCTAGTAAATATCTGAAGCTAGATTTGATTTCAGTTCTTCCTAAGTCCAGATTTGGTGCTTTATCTATTGTAACCCCTAGCTGCTCACTGAGGGTGCTTAGTATGGTTACAGAGGATATCCAGTGAAGAATCCAAATAAGTGGAAGAGGGATTTCATGTTTAGCTGGTGAAGTCATCCAAACCCTCCTGCTTGTAAATGATGTGATTTCTGTATCAAGTTCCACAACGTAGCAAATTTGCCTAGTGATGATCACTCAAAAAAATTTGGATCTGACTATCCATAAAGGAAAAACCAACTGGATGAAGAATGATTATTGTTCAGACTACAATTGGATGATTAGATGGATGTTATCTAGAGTTGATCTAGCTTGTATAGCCTGTAATCTCCTCTCTCTTTTAGAGCCATGGAAAATCTTGTGGGACCATTGAAAAGAATATAGTCATAGGATCATAGATTTAGAGCTGAAAGTGATCTTAGCGGTCGTCAGGTCCAACCCACTTATTTTTACAGATGAGGAAACTGAATCATAGAGATGTGATGTGACTTGTCCAGGAGCACACACAGGTTGTGTCTGATTTGGGATTTCCCTTAGAAGGTGAGAGCCTTGTTCCTGCTCTGTACTGTCCAGTAGCTTACAATTCTTACATTCAAAGCAAGAGTGTCAAGATGGCTGTGTTTCAGCTCCTCCAGGGACATTTCCATGTGTTTTATGGACAAAGATGTCAGGGTTGGTCTGAGCTAACAGCTAAGTTAGAATGAATAATAGCTGAGTTAAAGTTTTTGGAGGGTCTAAAACTGTGGTTCTTAGGACATCCTTCTTTGTTCTCTGCCTCTGTTGCTGAAGAAGCAGAATAGGGCTCCCTGACATGACACTGTGCTCCATTTGGTATTTTTCTTTGGTCTTTGAGTTGTGATAGCCAAATAATTTATCTCCATGTGACTAGCTATTGGTGATGAACCTTTTTGTGTTTAACCAGGCAGATCCTTGGAAAACAGCCAGTATTCTAGTGCTAGTTCTATGAGAAAACTCTTTTCAGAAAGATGGGATGTGCCAGGATTTGTGTGCTACTGACACAGACTTGGAAAACTCAGGGTCAACTCTATGTCATGCTAAGGTCATTGGAAGAGGACGTTGTAAATGAACGAATGAGAATTATTTGAAAATATCAAAATGATTAAAACTTAAAGAATTAAAATGTATTAAATGCTTACTATGCGCCAAGCACTGAAGATCAAAGAAGAAAAACTTAGTGGTCTACTCTCAAGAGGCTCCCATTTTAATGGTTCAGATAATATAAAAAGGGGCTCAGATTCTGGGTGGAAGAGCTAGAAGTCTCAGCAGAGGTGCAGATGGCAAGATCCAAGTAGCCTTCATCTCATCCAGAAGGGAAGTGGCAATGCCCAGGTGTCCAGAGGGCAGAGCAGCAGCACAGAGAGTTAAGGCTCCGGTAACCCCAAAATATGGCTTAAGGCTGATGATAAGTCTGAGGGAGGTTGTCCATCTGGTATTTAGTGGTACATCTGCTTATTTAAACAGTGGAAGTAATCATGTTGATTCTATAGGGTAGAGATCCTAGAGAGAATTGACTTCTTGCTGTTGGGAAGGGAGCCTAAAGGTCAGTACTAGGGAGATTCTGGGTTCTTTTTGTCAGATGTAACGATGGGGGACATTAGAGAAAAGATTAGGGGACAGGACATACCAGTACTGCCTTTTTTGGGTCCTTGGACACCTGGATGGATGCCAAGGGGTCTGGAGGAGAGGATTAGGCATGGAGGATCCCAGCTAGCAGGGCAGCTGTTCCTGCAGGGACTCATATTTAATTAGCTCCTTAAACTTGGGAAACTGATTATTATATCTGGCTCCACATCCTGCAGGAGACGGGTTTGCCAAAAGCTTGTGGTGGGAGGACCTCGGGGGAGTTATCTCGGGACGCCAGAGTCAATGCTGAGCAGTCACTAGGAGCATTCCTTGAACTGAATCATTCTGCTTTTGGTATGGCCCAGGTCTCTAATCTGACCAGTTCTGTACCCCACCTGGCAGTTACCCAGAAGCCCTTCAATCTGTGATCCTCAGACATGATCTTATCATCTAAGATAGAATCTCACAATGGCCGGGTCACCATTGCATAGTTGGAAGGGACTTCAAAGGGACAATATTGACTTAAGTAGGGATTATGGGGAAGGCAGCAATCAGTGACTTTTTAATGATAAGAATGTTGGAGGTATGAAAGAGTTTTGTTGATATACTTGCAAACCACACAAAAACCAGCTTTTAGCAGAGAGAAAACCAATAACCTTTTTCCAGATGTTTCTGAGTATTATTCTGTCTTCCCACCCTGACCAAGTCTCCATCACCATGACAACTAGACACTGGGATCGAAATGCGGACAATCAACTTCTCCACACCTTAAGCATCTTAATGGTTGGCTTTGTTGAATTGTTCAGATAGACTAGAATCACAGAATCTCAGAACTGTATCAGAATTCAGAGGCTATCCAGTCAATGCCCTCCTTGAACAGGAACTCCCTCTATAGTATTCTTTTTTTCCTTCATTTCCTTCCTTTGCTCCTTCCTTCCTTCCC
>JAJPUD010006806.1:89464-105515 GCA_023553655.1 Myrmecobius fasciatus
CTCCAATCTTTCCTTCTCTCTTCTCTCCTTTCATCTTTCCTCTTCCTTCTCTCCACTCTCTTTTCTCTCTCCTTCTCTTTTCTTCCCTCCTCTTCCTATCTTGTTAGATGCAATGATTCAGGGTAGGTCACACTAGTTGTGTCCATAAAGTCTCAAAGCAGCCGTCCTGTTTTGGGAAGAAATCCTCTTGTAATTGGTATCTTTGGTTCCCTGTTCCCCAACTCTCTTCTTCTTTTTTTCCTGAGGCAATTGAGGTTAAGTGACTTGCCCTGGATTACACAGCTAGGGAATGTTAAGTATCTGAGACCAGATTTGAACTCAGGTCCTCCTGACTTCAGGGCTGGTACTCTAACCACTGTGCCACCTAGTTGCTCCCTCTCTTCTTTTTTCTTTTTTGAATTATGGGGTAAGAAAAACTGCTTTCTCCTAAGTCCCAGGATGTACAAGAATCCTTTCATAAAAGGCCACTCCCAAGGAAGTGGGAAGAGCTTGGGATCCAAAGACCTGGGTTTGAATTGCATGCAGGTACTTTCCATCTTTGCCATCTTGGGCAAGTCACCTAACTGCTTTGGGCCTTTTCTTTCTCACCTGTAGGGCATGAAGACAAGTGGCTTTTAAGGTCCCTTTTAGCTTCCAGATTCTATGGTTTTAAGCTCTGGATTTGTCCAGAGAATGGATTTTGAAGGCAGAATCTGACAGTTCTAGAACCAGAATTTCCAAGGTAAAATCAGCTTCCAAAGAGGGATTATCGACAGGAATGAGATCCATTGTAGACTGTAAAAGTGATGAAATTTGAAATGGATTTTAGCTAAACATGTTTTTTTCTTAGTACACTTACAAATTTTCAGAGAGAACTTCAATCTATGCTACATTAAAGTTTTAGGGTATGATTATGGAATAAGGACTTTCAATTCTAATTATATGGTATTAAAGGCAGTACAATCATCTAAGCTTTTTGGAAAACTATAAATAGACCACAACAGGCAGTGGACCATACCAGGGAACCAGGCTTATCAGATTGCCAGAGGCTCCGTTATAGATTATTGAGGACGATTAAAGAAAACCACTCATCCCAAGGGGGATTGTTCTATATCAGGGCTTCCCAAGCTAATCTGGCCACTGAACACTTTGGGGCTTTAAATTATAGAGGGGAAGAACCATAAATACTAGTTTGGGGGGCCTGGGATATGGAACGCTCTTATGATTGTGTGTGTGTATGTGTAGGAAATATAAGATTTGTCGATATTATGCTTTTAAAAATTCTACATATGCTAAGTATTTTTGATGCATACTTATTAAAAATTATTTAGAGAAGAAAAGATCACTAACATCAAGCCTTGGATTGATTGGTTGGAATATTAAAATTCCATGGGACGTGGTTTGGAATAAATAGGTCTAGAAATAGAGAATCTGAACTCTGAGTTGGAAGGAAGTCTGGAGGTCAAGCACTTGTACCATAATCCCCTAAACAATTTCACGGCCAAGCGGTCATTCCGTCGCCTACTCCATTTACCTCTCATGGTTAGATAGCTTCCCCAAGCATCCAGCCTAAACTCCTAGCCATTTTTCCTCATTGTGCCCTTTGGGACTAAGCAGAACAAACCTTATAGGATCACAGCTTTCAAGCCAGATGGGATCATTTAGTTCGACCCCTTAATTTTAGGTGGAGGGCAATGTGTTGACTAGGAGCAGATGGATGTTAAACAGAGACAGGATTTGAATCCAACCAATGCTCTTTGCACTTATCATATTTAATATGATTCTATGAAGTCCCAAAGCAATATTTATTCAATCTATGGAATAGTAATAATACCAAGTAGCATTTATATTATATTTTAAGATTTACAAAATATTTTACATACATTCTTCTAATTGCTTTAGTCTAGTGGAAAGAAGGTGGAATTTGGAGTCTAATAACAGTTTTTTTAAAGTGTAAACTCATTCTATTTCTGTACCTCAGTTTACTTACCTGTAAAATGAATGAATTGGATGAGACCCGTGAGTCTTCCAGTTCCAGTCATACAGTCTTGAACCTTATGTTTCTGGAATCACAGAACAGAATGACAGAGATTGCTTATTTCAGCCTATATCTAGACAAGAACTTTGATAAATGTTTTCCCAATTCTTACATTTGGAACTCTAGTGAGAGGCAGTCCTGCTGGGGCAGCTTATTTCCTTCTTAATAACAAATTTATTAAGAATGATCTATAGAGATGAAAAATAGTGGATCTTGTTAAACTTACTCTCTAACTCAATAGATAGTTAAATTACTTGTTTCCTCTAAAATAGGATTTCTTAACATGTGGTCCAGGAGCCTGTGAATAGATTTTAGGGGATGGGGCATGAAGTTGGATGGGAAAAATGCCTTGTTATTTTCATTCATTTCTAACAGATATTTAGCATTGCCTTCTTATATAATATATTGTTCTGAGAAGAGGTCCATAGGCTTCTCCAGACTGCCACTGGGGTCTATAACATAACAAAAGTTAAAAAACTGCAGCTCTGAAATTAATGCAAAATTTCCAGGAGAGAGGAAACCAAAGGATTAGGGGAAATGGAGTGGATCTGGCCAAGGAGAAGGAGAGGTTGGCTGTGGGGAGAATAAAAACAAAGAGAAACTCAGTAAGAAGTTTATTTCAGAAGATACAAAGGGTGTTTTGATTTCTTCATTCTCTTACTCAAGATCCAATAAGGAAATGGTTGGGGGAAGGAAAAACTGATTATAATATTCCATAAAAGGAGCATGTTTGGAGGAAGTCCCTAATGAAATTTTCATTTCTGAGCTGTAAAGGATATGGGTTAAAGTTACAGCCAACAGGAAGAAGGTGCTTCCTGGTGAATGATTTAAATCGATCTGATGTTTGAAAGTAAGCAGAAAGAGCACTGAACCTTAAAAGAAGTCAGGACCCCTGGATCTTATTCCTTATTCCTCTTTTCTTTTAGTAACTGAATTTTCTCATGGGTGGCAATTAGGTGCTACAGTGGATAGGGTGCTGGGGCTAAAGTCAGAAGGTTCTGAGTTCAAATCTGACCCTAGACATTTACTAGGTAGGCAAGTTATTTAACCCAGTTTGCCTCAGTTTCCTCATCTGTAAAATGAGCCAGATAAGGAAATGATAAAGTACTCCTTCATCTTTGCAAAAAAAACCCCACCCCAAATGGGGTCATGAGGAGTTGAATATCACTAATGGACTTTTTTGCTGTTCACATGTTTTCAGTTCTGTCTGATTGTCATTGGTCATATCATTGGTCCTCTTTGAAAAGAAGGATGAACAGCACTGTGTCTCCTACCCTAGGAGAGAATGAAAGCTTCCAAAGGGAATAGATTTATTCTTGGTTCCAAGAGACAGATTCAGAAGCAATGAGAGGATGTTGGAAAGAGGCAGAATTAAGTTTCATATATGGAACAACTCTCCAATAATTAGAATTGTGCAGCAGTCTAACAGCAGTTTGGGGCTGATTTAATGATTTTAAGGGCTGAACTAGTGACTTCCTTTACACTGGGAGTCTTCAAGCAGAGGCTGAATGATGGCTGGGACAGCTGGATGTGCAGTTGATAGAGTGCTGAATTTGGACTTGGAAAGACCTGCTTTCAAATCCTGCCTTAGACACTTGCCAATCATGTGATTATGGGCATCATAACTTCTCTTTGACTTAATTTCCCCGCCTGTAAAATGGCACTAATAGCATTTACCTTGAAAATCTATCGTGAGGACCAAATGAGGTAATATTTCTAAAGCTCTTAACCTAGGGTCTAGGACACAGGTGGTGCTAAATAAAAGCTTAATCTTTTTTCTCCCCCTTCAAATATTGCCTCAGAATATTGCTAGCTGTGTGATCCTAGGCAAGTTACTTAACTCAGTTTCCTCATCTTCAAAATAGGAATACTAATAGCCTCTAACTCACAGTATCATTTTGAGGAACAGATAGGATGATATACACAAAGTATTGTACAAACCTTAAAGTGCCATATAAATGTTATTACTATTGCTATTATCATTGTGATCATTATTATTTTCAGGGAAGTTGAAGAAGGGATTCTTGTGTCAAACTAGCTTTCTTCAGAGTTCTTTTGCAACTATGGGATTGTTAAAATTATTTTTTTAGTTCCAAGTATTTGGAGAGTTGAGGCAAAATCAGAGTCTTTAGAATTACCCTGAAGATGCTCGAATTTTCCACTTTACCTGGCTTAACCCAACTTAATCCCAATTGCCTCAGCAAAAAAGAAATGGAAACAATAATATTTGTAGGACCTACATGTGTCATGAGATTCTTGTGAGAAAAGATGTTTGTGAAGAAATAGAAATATAAGCTATTAGAAAGGAAGGAAGGAAATAAGTATTTATAAAATACATACTGTGTACCAGGAACTATATTAAGCATTTAACAAATATTATTGCATTGAATCCTCACAGCTCTGGTGCTGTTTTGACCCCTATTTAATAGTTATTATTATACTGAATAGAGATTTGATTGCATGCATACAATTTCTCAATTCAAATAAATCCCTTATTTTGGTTGTTTTAAAACTCTGTTTTTTGATTCAAGAAAACTTGGGTTTAAGCTTTATCTCTGGTAGACACTGGCAATGTGATCCTTGACAATTGACTTTACTTTTCACTGCCTTGGTGACTTATATGCTAAGTTATAAATAGGCTGCTGATCTGTATTCTTGTGTATGTGTGTGTGTGTGTGTGTGTGTGTGTGTAAGGGGGGGTCTTCACTGTAATTCTCCCAGACTAATAAGATTATAGTTGAAAAACCCCTAAAGAAAAAAAACTCACCAATATATATTACTTGATGCTCATGATCTCATTCTATCATCTTCATCTATTCATCATTCATTGAAGCTGATTTTGACTCCACTTTTCCTTATCTCTCCTCCTCCCCTCCCTATCTCTTCTTGTTGAAATTTTTTTTTCTTTCTCTGGTAATTATTCTTGAGTCCACCAAGCCTGGCCAATCCAGCTCAGTAGCACATGCTAAAGTCCTGGAAAAGCCACAGTCACCTTCCCTTATTGTTGAAGCATCAAAGCAAGACATCAGTAGTGGATGGGAGTATCTGTGTCTTGCTGTGAATTCATGGCACTCATCTGAGCAAATATGAAGCTCTCCCCTCCTCCTTTTTTGACCCCTATGCAGATATGGGTCTTTCTGCTCCAAAACCAATTCTCTGTTTACTATTAATCAATCTACCAGTCAATTAACAATCATCTCTCTTTTTCTTTAATCAAATTTATTTTATTTGAAGAAACAGAATAAGAGAAAAGAAAAACAAAATGAAACAAAACAAAAGAGAATACTGTCATATGCCCAGAAGAACATCAGGGAGGATTCAAAATATATAACAACAAATACCAGTTTAAGAAAGTATATATAGGGGCAGCTAGGTGGCTCAGTGGATAGAGCACCAGCACTGAAGTCAGGAAGACCTGAGTTCAAATCTGGTCTCAGACACTTAACATTCACTAGCTGTGTGACCCTGGGGAAGTCACTTAACCTCAATTGCCTCAGCAAAAAAAAGTATATATATTAGTACAAGAAATTATATTCATGAGTGTTTGTCTTTACTTCCTTATAATAATTTTTTTGTTCCCTGCTGGACGCATTTTCAACTTTATTCCTTTTCACCCTTTATCCCTCCCATCACCCTCAAGCAGGCTACAGTTAAGAAAGAATATATTTATATATACATGTGTAGATACATACACATATATACCTACGCACTCATAGACACACATATATCTCCTTTTCACCCTCACTCCCAAGTTAGTTAAGAAAAGATATATTTATGTATATGTATATATGTGTATATATATGTAGATATATACATACATGCACCCACTCACACACCTACCTACCCCAGATACACCCACACATGTCTTTCTTATTCCTGCTGACGCTTTCACTAAATTTTGCTTCATAATTTGGCTTACTATTACTTAACCTCTCCCCACCCAGGAATCCCTCCCTTGTCTTCTTCCTTCACCCGTTGCTTCCCCATCAATCCATCCCTCTCCTCTTATTTCTTCATAGATTTTGGAGGATATTATACTTTTTATGGTATATTTGTAGCATTGCCTATTGAACATATTCCAAATGTAAATAGGTGTTTGGAACTATAAGTCCTTCTCCTCCTCCTCTAATGCCTCTGTATCAATTCTTCCTCTGAACCTTATTTGTATAATAGGATTATTATTTTAGCCTTTGCTTTGCCAATCTTTCTTTTGAACGATCCTGTCATTGATATAAATCTTAAACATAAAGTATAAATTTCCTATGTTAAAAAAACATAAACAATCTGTCCACATTTAAACAGTTTTGTCCATGTTGAGTTCCTTAAAACTGATCTTTGCTCTTATGTGTTGAAGTTTATGAAGTTCAGGTTTGGTTGATAGAAAGTCCTGGAAATTGCCAAATGTCCATTTTTTTCATTCAAAATTATAATTTTGCTGGATATGATATTTTTGGTCACAGGCCTCGTTCTTTTGCTTGTCTGTAGAAATGATTCCAGGACCTACAGTCTTTTATTGTAGCTGCTGATAAGTCTTGTACAATTCTAATTGTAGCTCCAGCGTATTTGAATTTTTTTTCTTGTTTCTTGCAAAATTTTCCCTTTGATCTGGGATTTTTGAAATTTGGCAATAATATTCCTGTGTGTTTTCCACAAAGGATCTTGTTTAGGTGGTGACCAGTGGATTTTTTCTATTTCTACTTTCCCCTCATGTTCCAGAACAATTTTCTAGGATTATCTCCTGCATTATTGCATCAAGGTTCTCTTTTTGATCACAACTTTTTGGCAGTCCAGTTATTCTTATATTTTCTTTTCTTGATTGGTTCTCCAGATCTGTCATTTTTCTTAACAGATGTTTCACATTCTGTTCTATTTTCTGTGATTTTGTCAGGTCAGGATAGTGCTCACAAGGTGATCAGAAAAAGCAATAGAAAGACTCTCTTGAGAGTGTTAGAATTGATTGCACGACATGGAAACACTGGAACAGGACCACCTGGCATGGTATGCCCTCATCAGAGAAGGTTCTGTGCTCTATGCAGGCTGGCACTTTCTCTGCAACTTATAGTTGAGAATTGCTTCATGCATTGAGAAGCTAAATGACTTCCCCAGGGTCACACAGTCAGTATGTGTCAGAGACAGGACTTGAATTCAGGTCTTCCTGACTTTGAGACCAGCTCCCTTATCCATTGTGCCATACTACTTCTTATGTTATAAATTTTGTCTGGGATACCCCACCTACGTGGTGTCTATCGCATTGGACTTGAAGTTAGAAAGGCACTTCTTAGCTATATGGAAAATCCTGGACCTGTTCCTCATCTATAAATTGAGAAAGATGGACTTGAAGGCCTCACCCACTCTTCCATCTCTAAATTCTATGCAAGGTCCCTTTCACCCCCAAGATCCCATGAGGCTGAATCCAATTTCTTGCCTCTACTTCTTTTTCCTTGCTTTGGGAAACAGAATAATATAGAGCTATTGTTGGACCGGCCCCCTTACTGCTGGATGGGGTGTCATGAGCTACAGTCATGTCTAGAGCATGAACTAGAGTCAAAGATAACATGGATTCTGTCAGTTGATGGCTGGAAGAGAACTAGCTTTGTTTTCTTGATCTCAGCTGAGCTGGAGAACATGAAGGGAAAAAGAGCCTTTTGTGTCCCTCATCACGACTCTCTGTCAAGCCCTTTCCTAGGTGATGGTGACAATAACAATCTCCCTGTCATATCTGGGACTTCAGATGTCAATCTCCTAACCTAAAGGGGTGAAAAAGACTATCAGTTCTCCAAACCCTGCCTTCAATATGCAGTATATGTGACCTCCAAATACTTAGCAATTTGAGCCACAGGGTCCTTTCAAGGTTCTTTATTCCATCATTTTACAGATAGTGAGCCAGTGAAGGGAAGTAATTGTCCTTAGATCAAAAAATGGTAGGCGACAGATCTGGGATCATAAACCATAGACTTGGAGCTACATGGAACCTCAAGGACCATCTAGTATAACCCAATCATTCTACAGAAGAGGGAAATATTGAAGCAGTATGGCATAGTGAACAGAGTGATGGACCTGTGTTCAAATCCCATCACTTTGTGATCCTGGCAAAATATTTATTTAACCTCTCTGGGACTCAGTTTCTCAGTTGTGAAGGGAAGGGTTTAGACTAGATTGCCTCTAAAGTTCTTTTCATCTCTTAATCTATAATCCCATGCATGAATGGAGGCCCAGAGAGGCTGGACAACTTGCTCAAATTCACACAGGTAGTGAGGGCAGGGCCAGTATTCAACTATTGCCTGAAGGCAGATCCCATAATTTTCTTGGACCTCAGTTTCCTCATCTATAAAATGAAATTTTTGGAAGAAATGACTTCTGAGATCTCTTCCAGCTCCATAGCTATGATTCCATAATTCCTAAACCAGCATGATTTTTCATGGTGCCATATTCTCTTGACAATGTCCACTGTATGCCCACTGTCATTTCTGCTACTCACTTGCTCCCAATGATATCGAGGGGGAAGCTTTGGCCCATTTCTAGCCTTCTTTCCCCCAAAGCTGAAAATGTGAATTTAGATAATCTATCAAGTAAGCAACAAACATATATTAAGTGCCTACTGTGTTCCAGGCATCTGGATAAGTGCTGAAGGTACAAAAATTGTAAAAGATGGTCCCTATCTTTAAGGAGCTTGTGAGGGGAAGAAACATTCAAATACTACAAAGGGAGCTATATGCAGGATAAATAGGAAATAATTGAAAGATGGAATCAAGAGGAGTTAGGGAAGGCTTCCTGTAGAAGGTGGGATTTTAGCTGAGACTTAAAGGAAGTCAGGGAGGTCAGTACTCAGAGCAGAGAAGGAGAGAATCCCAGTTAGAGAAAATACCAGAGATTGACCCAGGGAATGTCTTGTTCAAGAAACAACCAGGATTTAAAAACTGGCATCAGAGAGTAAGGTGTAAGAAGACTGGAAAGGAAGAAAGATGCAAGGTTATAAAAGGCTTCGAATGCTAAACCAAGAAATTTGTATTTGCTCCTAGAGGCAATAAGAAGCCACTGGAGTTTATTGAGTGAAAGGAGGAAGGTGAGATGATTAGGTCCAAGTTTTAGGAAAATCATTTTAGTGGCTGAAGAGGGAAGATTGGAAGGGAGGGATTGGAGGCAGGAGTGCCAGCCAGTAGGCTGTTGCAATAATCAAGATATTGGTGGAGGACCCTCACTCCAATTGAGCCAATGGGAAAGGACAGAAGGGACTGTCTTTGGGAGATATTGCAAAAGTGAAATAGACAGATCCTTGACAAAAATGGCCCAAACCATCCAAATGATTCTAGATGGTAGCAGTATTTGTAGGGTAAGGCATCTTGGTAGAATGGATGCCCCCCTTTTTGTTAGGATTAGAGCAGTTTAATGTTTGCCCAGGGTTTTACCTCCATTGTGACATCTGATCCTTGCAATAACATCTAAACCTTGTAATTCAAATTAATCCTTTGAATTCAATAAATAGCTACAAATCATTATATCTCCCATTTTATAGTTAAGGAACTAAGTGACTTGAGAAGCTCAGAGAAATTTCGGGACTTGTTAGAGTCGCACCGCTATTAAGTTCTAGAGGCAGAATTGGAACTAAGATCTTCCTGACTCCTAGTCCATGATAAAGACAAGATATTATTCTAATGCCATTTTTGTGGAAACTAAGGTTTGTAAAAATTAAGTGATTTGCTCATAGTCACAAAACCAGTGAGTGACTGGAGGTGAGATTTGAGTCCAGGTGCTTCCCATTGTGCTACTCAACAAGAGATCTATTTAGGAAAAATAATATGGGAATATAAGTTTTTGTTCTTGTTGTTGTTATTATAGGTAGACATGGTTCCAGTTTTGGCCAGTTGTGAGCTCAATGATAGCTGCTGAATTTCCTTCTCACTCTGAGATAGCCTGTGATTCTGTGCTTTTATGAATGGATAAGAAAACTTTTAGTAAGACCCTCAGCTGAGATCAAGGGCATGGCCAGGATCAAATAGGCAATGAATCTGGAGGGAGTCCAGAACAAAGGCAGAGGGAGGATATTTTGAGGAGTGACAGAGCAAAATGGAGCCAGTCATGGTCTTGGCAAGGGCCATCAGTTCTGACATTAAAGTGAGTGGGGAGTTTGCTGCTCTCTCTGTCTACGTGTCCTCAAAATCATGAATTGGACTAAGGACACCACCTGATTTTCTTCCAGTATTTGATAGATGAAAAATCTAGGTTCAGAAATCCAAGTGACTTGCCCAAGATCATAGAGCTGGTTTTTGCTTCCAAATCCAGCAGGCTTTCTACTGTCCTAGGCTTGAGATCTTTGGAAGGAGGGACTCCCTGGGAGCAAGACACTCTGAATCCTCAGGCTTGCTGTTATATGATATTTTCCTGGTGTATGGGTCGAGGGATGAAGGGGAGGGCATTATAGAAAGGAGCAGGGAGTTTGGGGTTCTGATGGGACAAGGACCTAAATCTTTCTACAGATTTTTATCTAGGCAGACAATTCAAATCCACTTCTATACCCAAGGCTGTCCCTGGAGAGACACTCCAAATCCATACTTTTAACTGCATCATAGAATCATGTCACAGCTGAGACTTGGTTTAAATGCTCTTTTCCTAGTAACTAATGACAGTTGAATAAGTCACAGATAGGATAAGAGATTTTGATCTGGAAAATAACTTTAGGAGTACTCTGATCCAGCCATCTCATTTTACAGAAAAGTAAACTGAGACCCAGAGAATCACAATAAGTGCCAGAGCCAGGTTTCAGGGGATGGGAAATGGTATCATGTTTTAACAAGATTCCAGGGTAACTTCTTCAGAAAACTGCTAGGAGCGCACTAAGAACTACAGAGATTTCATTTTTTGCACCTTCACCGGATTACCCTCTCCTATAATTGATATTTTTGTCAATCAAATGATATTATTAGTTTTACTTAAAAAAACAACCACAACTCCAAACCTTAACAGAGAACTGCACCCCAATCTAAGTAGGTGTTCTGGAACCTGCTTTGATTTTATTTTAGCGAATATTCAGTTTTTTACCTGATTGAGGCTATTCTACGTGTTGTCTAGTAGAGATCCTTAAGGGACCTGCTTTAACAATTAGGTTAAAAATGACTTGTGACGAGCACATAGGGGGCTTGAATGTCCTAGTTCCTGTGAGAGATTGTGAGAGATCTACAATCTTCTTTTCAAATGTGGTTTCTATTATTTATCTGAGAGAGTTTGAATGTTCTCAGATGTTGGGCCAAGACCAGTTTGGTCAATGAATCTCCAACCCAGAACTAACCTGGAGAACCAATGAATTTCAGGCACCTGTTTCAACCTCCAAAGTAATGTCTTTCCTGTTTGGCACTGAAATAATGTGGTGTACCACCCACCCCATGCAAATAACTAGTGTAACACCAAGAGGATAATTTGCAAGTAAAATAGTTCATCATCTGTTGGAACAAACATCTGGATTTCCCCAGAGTCCATTAAAGGCAGGTACATAAGGCAGCTATTATTTCTCAAGACTAGAGAAATTCACCCATTTGTACTAACTGGGAGCAGGTGGTAGAGGTGATTATGAGCATCCTAAGTTTATGAAAAATCTCAATTATAGAGACCCTCTCTAGCCCTCCCTTCCCCTGCCCAGGCAGCTTTAAGGCTTTCAAGACATACAATGATTTTCTACTGGACTAACCAAGTGTTAACCGGCTGAGTGGCAGTGTTGAAAATAATGATGGCAAGTATTTCAATAGCTATTGAGGGTTCACAAAGCACTTTACCAACATTACCCCATTTGATCCTTGCAGTAGCTGGGGTGAGTCCCTACTGTTATTATCACTCTTTTCAGATGAAAAGCTGAAGGACAAACAAGGGAAGAAGGTGACTTGCTGATGGCTAGTGGGTATCTGAGGCAGGATTTCAAGTGAGGTCTTCCAGACTTCAGATCATGATGACCTGGATTAACTCCCTCCTCAGAGATTTATCAGTTGTGAGATCACAGTCTCTCTCAGTTTCATTTTCGGCATTAGCAGCTTAGTCCCAGTGTGATTTTTGAAGCTCAAATGAGATGATACGCATGTAAAGCCCCAAATATACATTAGCTTTGAGTATTATTCCCCCTTAATGACTACAATGAGGGGATTGGCATCAGCACATGAATTATGGGTAAGCTGGTGTTTCCAAAATGCACGACTACGGTTTGCTCTTAGGTACATCCCCTGTTCTCTCTCCTTGTTTATCTGATATGTGGAAGGTGCCCTTTTCCATTGGCAATCCTGCCCCATTCTGAACGAATTCTGAATGAATTCTGATTCTGAACGAATGGGGTTCCAATTAATGAGGTTTTGCTGTATTTTCACAGGTCTGGTGCAGCACAGTATCCAAGCATGGAGTGTGGGCTTGGAATGGAGGGTCTCACTTGCAGTGATTATGGCTTTTGGGTGCTCTCTTTAAAGCTTTACACCAAACCATGCTTTCCCTTGAATGTTAGATCTGCTATATTTTGACTTCCATTTTTATTCCCATTGTGGGAGGGAGGCTGGTCTTTGGAAATTTTATTTTCACTAGTGGGAGTCTTGGTAACATACTACCATCCAATGTGGCCCATTTGTCTAATTCATGATTTTTTAAAAAATTAAATGATACAAGAGGGATGTTGGGAGTTTTTCACTCCTTGGTGGCTTGGCTGCTCCCACATTCAGGTGGGTGAAGGCAGAAAGTTGAATCTCTGGCTTTGAGTAAGGAGATCTGGAACTGAATCTTGGCTCTGATAATTATTAGCTGTGCGACTTTGGGCTGGAAACTTAACTTTTCTGACCATGGGTTCCTTATTTGTAAAAGAAGCATTATAATTTTTGTATTACTTCCCATATGGGGTTATTGCGAGCTTTAAAATGCAATGTGGTATGATGGAAAGAAAATGTGCAGAATTCAAAGTACAGGGACCTGAGTTCAAATTCCACCTATATCTTCTCCTGTGGCCTACTTGGCGAATCTTATAACCTTTCATGTCTTCTGTTCTCTCATCTGTAAAATGGAGTGACTTTGATGGCTTCAGACCATGATTCCAGGATCCCATGCTTTAGAATAGGAAATTCTTGTCTTCCTTCACTTCCTTCTCCCTGCAGGACCAGTTTCGTGTACAGAAAACTAGTGAGAAGCTGTTTCCATCATTTGATTTTAGGGTTAACTCTGCTTAAGTTGTGTCTGACCCCCAAAGTTCCTTTCCCAAGTTTCCAAAGTTTCATTGAGATTAATTTCTTCAGGCTAATCATCAGCCTCTTTAAAATTGCAAGTGTTCCTGGGAAAGGGTCATATCTTAAGTCACTATTGATCATTTCAATTCCTCAGATTTCCCCTGGAGAAATTTAGCTGACCCTTGAAGGAATAGAGATTTGGATGAGAGGGTGGGAGATTAGAGAGAATGATGGAAGATAAAGAAATCATCCTGGAGCATGAGGCTTTGCCCCAGGAAGGCAGTTCTAGATAGGCAACCTTAGTTTGCGATTTCATCTTTTTTGTGCCTCAGTTTCTCCCTCTGTAAAATACTTGCCTTATCTACTCTCCATAGAAGAAATTTGAAGGCCATGGAGTCTTGACACTGGAATGATCATAGGAACTGTAACTTATGTAGCTCCTTTATTTTCTTGAGGAGGAACCAGGAATTAGAAAGATGAATTCAATACCTGCATCTTGAACCCAGGGCTCTAAAGAGTTATTTCCAAGCTCTTTCTTGGTTTCTCCACTGTGCACAGGGAAATGCTTTGCAGATTGTAAAGTGCTGAACAAGATTAAGGCGGCATGAATTATCCCTATTATTGCAAAGCTAGTGAAGAATGACTAATACATTGGACTCAGAGATGGGAAGACCTGGGTCAACTGGGTCTCAATCTCTCAGGGTTTCCCAGAGTTCCTTGGGATTTATCTACAAAACTGCAAATGGGTTGCAGTGCACTAGTGGAGGTCATTTCCACATTTAGAATGCATAGAATCATAGGTCTAGAGGTATAAGGAACTTCTCTGCAGAGGAGGAACTGAGGCAAACAGAAGGGAAATGACTTGTTCAGGTTCATATAATTAGTAAGAGTCTGAGGGAGGATCTGAAATCAGTCTTTCTGATTCTAAGTTGAGATCCAATAATGGATCTCACAAATAAATTACACATAAGGATCCCTGCAGGCCGCTTAGAAAACCACAGGTTCATGTTATTTGTGTCTCATCATGTTTTTAATTCATTTTGTTAATCTTTCTCAATTACCCTTGAATCTGGCTGAGGCAGCACTAGAGTGGAGAGGGCCACTTTGTGCCATCTGCCTCCTAATTGCCCACACAGATGGCATTAAAGAAAGAGCCTACGATCAGGGGCCGTCTGAAGCTGGGGCAAAAGAGTTCAAAGGGAAACAGCTAAAAGGGCTATTGGTTTTGTCTGGATCTGTGATATCATTGGTTCAGGGAACCACTGAGGGGGAGCTCCTGACAATTTTGGGGGGGCACTTGGCCCATACCTTCTAGTCTTAGAAAATTGTCTGGAGTCTATCATACAGTCAGCATGTGTCAGGGGCAGAACTTGAACCCAGGCTTTCTGTCTACAAGGCTGGTTGCTATGGTGTCTTCCTGTATCACTTTAGAGTCCACAAAATGCTGTATGTATATGCTCTTCACAGGCAGATCCCTGAAGACAGATTTCTCTCGTGTCACAACTTTGCCATGAGCTCATTTTGTCAACCATATAGTCCAAACTCCTCATTCAGGTCCAAGGTCAGGAAGGGACTTGCTCAAGGTCATACCTGTAGTAAGCAGGAAAGCCAGGATTTGAAGGTAGCTTCTTGGATTCAAATCTAGGGCTCTTTCCCTAGATGCAAAAGTACTTTCCATGGCAAAAAAAAAAAAAACCCAAAATGGTGCCTTGTTGGTCTATCAACAAAAGGTGGGCAGGAGATCTGTCCACAAGAATTGATTAAGGGCTTGCTATGTGCCAAGCACTGAGTTCTGAAAATACAAAGAAATATAAGAACATAGTCCCTGCCCTCAAGGAGCTCATGATCTAAAGAAAGAAATATTGAGGGAGCAGCTAGTTGGTGTTAGTGGATAGAGCACCAACCCTGAAGTCAGGAGGACCTGAGTTCAAATCAGACACTTAACACTTCCTGGATGTGTGACCCTGGGCAAGTCACTTAACCCCAATTGCCTTGGGGAAAAAGAAGTAAACATTGTATAAATAACTAGATATATATATGTGTATATATATATGTATATACAAACAATATAAATGGACCACAATTTTAGAAGCTAGGCATTGGGATAATGGGGAAAAGGGAAGGAGGAAGGGGGCAGGAAATGTCTGTAGAAGGTGAGATTTGAGCTGAGTTTTGAAGACAGAGCTGGATCCCTTGGGAGTGGGAGTGCCAAACTTAGAGGTTATGAATGGGAATGATGAGTGGTAAGAATACCAGGTTTGGAGTCAGAAAATCTGGGTTCAAATCCAGTCTTTTCTGCTACCTGTGTGATTCCTAGAAAAATGACTTGACCTCTCTGTTCACATTTTCTCATCTGTTAGATGAGGAGGGATAGAGCCAGATTACCTCTGGGATCCTGTGAATGCAGCCAAAGTTACAGATTAGTTGATAAAAAAATGTTCCCTGGGTGAGGAGCAGAGTCACTGATGATGCAGGAGAGTGGAAAGAGTAGGGATGGGGAACTGGAGAACTGACTGAGAACCTCACTTCTGCTGTGTAACCCCCTCTGTACGTGGGCACGTTATCTCCCATAAGGCTTTGGAACACTTGTCTGGAGAATGAGTGAATTGGATCAGATTACCTGTGAGGGGGAGGAGGGGAAGGAGAGGGAGCAAGCATTTATATAGTGCCTAGTGTGAGTCAGGCACTGTACATGGACCTTCAGACGTATTTTAAGGTGATTTAAGGGGATTGTGAGATCATGTCTCAATCTAAATCCTAGGAAATCCTTTCCTTCCTTTCTTTTTTTCTCTGTCTTCCTCTCTTTCCCCCTTCCTCTCTTTTCCTTCCTTCTTTCTTTTCTTTCTTCCTTCAT
>JAJPUD010006806.1:107363-120815 GCA_023553655.1 Myrmecobius fasciatus
AAGAAAGAAAGAAAGAAAGAAAGAAAGAAAGAAAGAAAGAAAGAAAGGAAGGAAGGAAGGGAGAAAAGGAAAGGGAGGAAGGAAGGAAGCAAGGAGGAAGGGAGGGAGGAAGGAAGAAAAAGAGAAAGGGAGGATAAAGAAAGGAAGGAAGCAGGGAAGAAGGGAGGGAGGAAGGAAGGGAAGAAGGAAGCAGGGAAGGAAAAGGGAAGGAAGTAGAGGAAGAAGGAAAGAAGGAAGACAGGAGGGAGGGAAAGGAAAAGGGAAAGAGATGAAGATAGGAAAGACAGAACAGAATTCAGTGTGAGTAGGAAAGGTAGGTCTAGGTAAGCAAGAAACTATGAACTTTAGTGCTAGAGGAGATCTTAGAGGTCATCAGGTCCCAGGACCTACCTTCTCTTTTTATAGTTGAGGAAAATGAGGCACTGAGAAGTTAGGTGACTTGCCTAGGATCATACCTACATGGTATTTGAGGACTTATGTGGAATTTGAATCTAGGTATTCCTGACTTCAAGGACAGGTGAATGCTGACCTCCTCATTTTGAGAAATGGCAGATGAGACACAACTGAAGTCAGTCAGATAATAAATAGTAGACTCAGAATTTGAACTTGGCTTTAGTTGTATTGGCTACCGCTCTTGAGGTATCTTCTGGAAATTTGGAGTCCAAGAATAGGTGACCCTTTTGTCTCTTCAACTACAGAAAAATGGAACCATTTGAGGCTCAGATGTCCTCAGCTGTGCCCTTGGCTTTAGCCACTGCAGACACCAGAGCTTTTTCTTTGCTATTGCATTAATTTTAAACCCTGGAGCAGCATCCAAAACCACACCCGGACTCTCAAATTGCAGCATTTGTGGGCTTTTAAAATTATTATTATTATTGTTCTTATTTTTAGCTCTTTCTCAGATGTAAGCCCAAACCTTTCTGACAGCATTTCTTGCTCAGGTGTCTGAAGTTTGATCCACTGTCCATTAGTCCTATCAATATAAAAAAAAATCTTGCTCTTAGCACTTCAGAAAGTCTTTCTAAGCTAGAGGTAGAAATGATCTCCTGTTTGGCCAATCGGGAAAACCAGAGGGAAGGAGGGAGGGCAATGACTTACTGGAAACAGGAGCCTGAACCAAGCTGTTCCTGTCTCTGCCAGCATAAGATCACATGGTCAACTGCAAAGGCAGGATGGGAAGATACTGCATAATGTAACCCTGAGCGAGGCAATTAAATGGCAACATTGCTGATCTGTTATAACTGATGCTGTTAACTGTCATATCTAGCCTTCTCACAGCATCTGTAACTTTCTTATGGAACTAACTGCCCCTTATATTGTCTAAGACCTGCCTGTGTCCCCCAAGTTCTGATCGTCATGCTCCCTGAGCATGGAACAAGGCAGGTTTCCATTGTTTTTGCTTATTGTCCACTAATTGGGAGCAATGAGTGGAAAGTTCAAGGTGGTACTTTCAGCCTCAAGCCAGGGCAGGCTTATTAGCTAGTAGAGCAAAATGGGCTGCTTAGAGAGGAGATGGCTTCTCTCGCCCAAAATAGGGGACGGCCACTTACTGGGGATGTTGTGAGAGGGAGCTCTTGTTCAGGTCTGGATTGGACCTCATGGTTTTTGTACTTCCATCTGTACTTCTGAATAGCAGACTCCCATGTTTACCAAATCTTAGAATAAGAGACCTTTGATACTAAAAGAAACTCTGGAAGTCATGCAGTCCAGTCCTCTGAAGCAGAACATCATCCTAGGTCTTTCCATTATCCTAGGACCTTTCATCCCATCCAATTTCCTTATAGAGATAAGAAAACTGAGACTTAGGGATAAGAAGGAAATTTCCAGTGAGGTCACATGGCTAGTGACTGGGCAGAGCCAGGCCCAGGACGCAGATGTGACTCCCAATAAGTAGACTCTCTCTGTTAGAGCAAGCTGCCTCTTTCTTTTGATACAATGCAAAGCTGACTTTAGCCAGTTTAGCCAGGTAGGGTTGAGAGCTGGAGCCAGTGGGCAGAGAACACTGGGAGAGTCTGGTCTGTAGTCTGCCTGAAGAAGCCAGCTACTCATTTATAGATGAAACGACTCAAGATAAATGACTTATGGGAATCTTGAGTCATTTCATCTGTAAATGGGTAGCTGATACCCATTTATCAGCCAAGAATTTGGATTTTGCAACCAATGGGATTGAATTAATTCAGACCTAATCCCACTCTAAGTTTTTGATGCTTCAAGGATCTGGATTTTACTGGGATGGTTGTTTCCACCACAGATATGGAAAGCCCAAGTGTGTGTGTGTGTGTGTGTGTGTGTGTGTGTGTGTGTGTGTGTATGTGTATGTGTATTTCCATGAATTACTTGGGTTCAAAACATTTCTTCATCATAGGATTCCCCTCTGCTGGTGAGTCTCTCTGATCTTAACTAGGGTAATCCCAGGATCATTATCTAGACCTAGAAGGGAATTTATAAACCATTTAAATCATTCCTCTCGGCATCCATTTTACAGATGAAGAAAAAGTCCCAGAATTCTTAAGGTTATTTACTCAAAGTCTCCCTGGTGATAAAGACATGATTTGACTTCAAATCAAGGGCCCTTTCTACCATGCTGTTCCTCAGATGATACTTCTAATGGATAGTACTCCAAATTGTTGTTCCTAAAGCTTAGGTTTGATCATGTTTTTCTCTTGCTCAAGAAGCTTTGGTGGTTTTCTATTGCTTCCAACATAAAATTAGTTGGCCTTTAAAGCTCTTCTAGTCTACTTTTCTAGACTGACTGATTTTAGAGCCTTTTAGACACTCTACATTTCAATCAGACTCATCTCTTTTCTCTGAGGTCCACAACATCCCATGTCTGACTCACTTCCTTTGTACAGGCAGCCCTCGTTCCTTGGATGTTCTCCTTTGTCCCTTCCACCTGTCCTTCAAAGCTAAGCTCAATCGCCACCTCCTATCCAAGGGCTTCTGATTCCCCTCCTCCTCCTACAGTTTGATCTTAAAAATTAAAAGTGGAATAATCATTGTATGGTGGAAAGCAGATTGCACTTGAGTCAGAGGAGCCAGGTTCAAATTTTGTGGGAAGTCATTAATCTCTTTGGGCCTCAGTTTCCCCATTTGTAAAATGAGGCAATGAGACTGAATGCTCTCTACTCCCAATCTATTATCTCTCGGACTCTGGAGTTATCTAGTCCAATTCTCTGTTTTTTACAGACAAAGCACTCTAAGCCCAGGATAGGAAATGATTTATCTGGGGGGGGGGGGGAGAGACACTTGGTGAGGGTTAACAACAGCTTGGGCATCAAACAGGTGTCCTATTGGTAATTGTTGTTCATTCATGTCTGGCTCTTCATGACTCTACTTGTGTGTGTATGTGTGTGTATGGGAGGGGGAATTTACTGAAGTAGTTTGCTATTTCTTTTCCAGCTCATTTTACAGATGAAGAAACTGAGGCAAAGAGGGTGAAGTGACTTGCCCAGAGTCATATAGCTAGTAAGTGTCTGAGGCCAGATTTGGACTCAGGTGTTCCTGACTCTAGGCCTGGCCTTCTCTTCACTGTGGCACTTAGCTATACCTCCCCCAAGTCTTTTTGACATATTTAGTATATATTGTATTTATCTGGATGGGCATTCTCCTCTCCCCACTAAAATTTAGTCTCCTTGGGGTGTGGGACTATTCATTTTTCTCTCTGTGTATCCAGCAGTTAGCATAGTTGCCTGGCACACAGTAGGTGTTTAATACCGACTGGATGGGATCACATATGCCTTTCCAGGTAGGGTTTTCTCAAGCTTGGGCTCTACTGGCTTACCTAGAAGCTGGGCTCATCCTCATATCAACAAGAGGTGCAGAAGTACCAGAGTGGAGGTATTAAATTTATTCACCACTTATTAACCATTTACTAGGAAGCAGTGTTATGGAGTGGTTAGAGTCCCCAAGCCCTGGAATTAAGACATCTCTCTGACACAGACTACCATGTGATTCTGATCAAATCAAAGGTTCTAGGCATTGTTTGAAGGGATTTCCCACACTGATGACATCTTAGTGCTAAAATAATCCCCTTCCTCAATTAAAAACAACAAGAACAAGCACAAACAATCCCCAAACAAACAATCTTGGGAAAGGCAAATCTGAAATAGTTCTGGACCTTAAAGGACTTACTTTCTACTGGAGGAAAATATGTTCTCAGATGAGTCAATAAAAAGTAAACTGAAGGGAGAGAGAAGACTAACAGGGTTTGGGAATCAGGAAAGCCTTCTAGAAGGCTCTGAGCTGAGCCTTCCACTAGAGAGAGACTTGAAGCAATTGAGTTCACGGTCAAGTACATTTCGAGCAAGCAGGACGGCATATGCAAAGGTGTGGAGGTAGGAAATAGAATTCTAAGGTTAGGGGAATAACTAGTGATTCAGTTTGGTTCCAGTGAAAAAATGGTTGAAGGAATAAGATGGGAAAACTGAACAGAACACGTTTGTTCCAATTTGTAAGTAGAAATAAATCATAAAGGCTTTGAGAATGCAAGAAGATGTGATTGGGTTTGATGGGAACTTTCCATTAGGAACAATTTGCATGTGACAGTTGATTTGGTGGAGGACATCCCTCATGCTTTTAAAGCATGGGCAGTGTTGTGACTAGGAAATCTTTTAAAAGGACAAAGAGAAAGTAGGGCTGGTTGAAAAATACTGCTTTCCCCCAGGTGGTGAGGGAGAGCCCTTTATGCTTCCTCAGCCCAGGATTTCAACTCTTGCTAGCTGACACCAGAATCTGCTGACACTACCTCACTTTGCTTTTAGCTTTTCAATCAATTCTGCAGATAAATCCAGATGTCAGACAGTTGATGGGTGGGGGATGAAGAAGACTCCCATGTTATCTGCCAGATCCACAACTTAGCTCAACCAGTGGCGACATGTATTCTCCCATGCAGGGCCTCCAGACCACCCTACCAGGCAATGGACGTGATGTAATTCCAGCCAGAGTGAGCCGTCTCTCATAAAATTTGAATCATGACCTCCTCTTGGACTTCCTCTCCCTTTCTGAGAGAGTCCCACCAGAATTATGACCAGAGGTTTAATGCTGGAAAGTACCTTAGAGCTCATCCAGTCCAAATCCCTCATTTTACAGATGAGGAAACTGAGGCCGAAGGAAGTGATTTGCCCAAAATCACATATAGCAAGAAGCAAATCCAAATGGTCTTTCTACCATGGTAGAGAGGTATCCTTGTAAGATCCCAGAGAGGAGTGGCAGTTGGTAAAATTGTCAGGCAAGGGAAGAATGGCACCAAAATGCTTCCCGAGCTGGCGACTTGTTTAGGGCCTGTCTGCAAAGGCAGGAGTTAAGGGCTTTGCTAATCATATACTAGCTAGTTAAAAGGATGCTTCTTTTTTTCATATGGTTTTCATTTGTGATGAAGGAAGACTGCATCTAGTGGGAGGATAGAAACTGACTGCAAGATTTGAGCTGGGGAAGGTTAGATAGCAGGACAGGCCAGGACGGATGTTCCAGGCAATTCAATGAAGAGATGCTTATTATACCTCTATTATAATCTATTATTATATGGATAATATTATCATATCTCTGTACAGACCTGCCTATGTACCCATCTACATACTGAGCTGTAACTAGCCCAGGTGACCTGGACTTTTTCTAGGGTGCTGACATCCAAGAGAGTGATACATTGAATTCTAGTGAGGACTCCATTTCTTCAGTATCAGTGTTGCAGGTATCTATCCAGAAATGTCAGGTGAGTTTGCCCAAGCCCACTTCAGCCCTGTCTGACTCTATTTCTACCTCTGTCACTTTTTCCAGAAGCAAATTTTATGGTGGCCATCTTGTGGCCTTTTTCTGCTGTCTTCCTCCCCCATGGGTCAGTCTGTGTTCTGATAATCCATATATCTGCTCTCAATCTCATTGTCTCTCTTCCCAAGTTGAGTTTACCCTTCTGATTTCCTAGTCACAATACTGCCCTTGTAAATACTGAGTATCTGGAAGACCTTCCCCCCCCCCATGGTGATGATTTTCGTTTGCTTGCTACCTATAGGGTTGAATTAAATCATAGAATCAGAACTTTAGAGTTAGAAGGAAACTTAGAGCTCATCTGATCCAAACTCCTCATTTTACAGTTGAAGAAATTGCGACTGAGTGGTTAAATAATTTGTCCTGAGTCAGAAGTAGCAGGGTCTGGATTTGAACCTGCTCCTTTGACCCCAAAGCCAAGCCTCTAGTCCCTCACTATAGGAGGCTGCCCCACCATCCCTAAGGAGGGAGGCCACTTGTCAAACCTGGGTTCACCAGCCTTTTCCCAAGAATGGCACCTAAGGTAAAGGCACCTAAAGCTGTTTTCCTCCCTGGCCCACCAGGGGCATCCATTTGAAAATCTTGGAGTATGGGGGTCACCCCTGATGGTTTTTCTGATTTTGACTGAGGGGGGGCAGTTCCTTTGTTTCCCTACCTTGCAACTGGGGAGACTAACTACTTCCCTTCCTCCTTTCTTGCCCTGCTTCCTCCCAGTACCTTCCACCTTCTATGTTTTGGGCTGCCTGCTGGAGGCCTCCTTCATTGTCTCTCCATTAGAACCTGCTGGGCCTTCCTTGAAAGGTGGAGTGGTTAGAACTCCTCCTCAGATCTGCTTCTTGCTTTGGGGGAGAAGATCACAGAAGGGAGTTTTTGGGGACTTTCAGCGATTTGGGGTCAGCCCGGCTTCTCCCTGTAGGGTATTTTAGTGCCCCTGGCCTGACTGCCAGTTATCGGAGGTCGGGAAGAGTCCGATCAGATCTAGTTGCCAGAACACTAACTTTGGAGCCACAAACTGAGAGCTGCCCGGGGCCTCGGCCGGGGATCTAGCTCAGCACCCCACTTTTATGGGTGAGGAGCTGAAATCTAAGGCAGGACTTGCCAAGGATACCCAGGTAATAGAAGCATCAGGGGGCAGCATTTGGGCCTCAGGGCTCTGCTTTGAAGGCCATTCCCCTTCCACGATGCCACAAAAGGCCTGGGATGGCCATCCCAGCTTGCTGTGCGACTTGAGTGTCACTGGCCCTAGCCGGACCCCAGTTTTCTCTTGGGTAAAAGGCCCGATGGCCCCTGAGGTACCTTTTGTTAAATAACTCTGGATATGGGAGGGGGGGCTCTGGCCCCGCACTTCAGGCTGGGTGATGGGCATTTGCTGCAGCAGCAGCAGCATCTTAAGGCGAATCTTCCAACAGGCTGCAGCTCAGCCTCCCGGGGCAAGCCTCCCGCCCCCAGGCTCGTGAGGACCTCGCCTTCTTTTATATGCGGCTGCCAAGCAAGCGCTGCCTGGGAGCGGGCGCCCCCTCTCCTTCCCTCCCGTCCCCCGATTTTGCATCTCGCAGAGCAGCCCCGCCCTCCCGGGCCGCTCGGCGCACTCCCCGGAGCCGGTGCGGCACGCCGGCCTCAGCATCCCCGCGCACTGGGGGGCTCCCGGCTCCGCAGAGCGCAGGGCGTGGCTCGGCTGCTGCAGCGCTCCCCCACGGCTCGTGCCCCGTGCCCCCATTCCCTCCCTGCAGGGCGGCTCCGGCCCCTAGCGCGAGCCTTCCCGGAAGGGCGGGAGGAGGGCTGGTTGGCTGCGGCCGTCCGCCCAAGCCATTGGCTCTGCGGCAGTCACCCTACGCGGGGACGGGGACGAGAAGGGACAGGAGCTGCTGCGGCCTCGCGGGAGAGGCGTGCATGCACTTCTGCACCCAGCCCACTCCTCCCCTCCCCCCTTTCTGGCAGGGGCCTCCCCACCCAGGGCGCTGCAGAGCCTGCCTCGGGGACTGCTGCGGGATGGCGCGAGCGCGGCTGCGGAGGCTGCAGTTGGCGCGAGCCCTAGCCCCCGGCCGCCCCATCCCCGGGGCCTCGCAGGGCTCCCGGGCCCAGCCCCTCATTGCACCACTTGCTTAATCATTTGCATATCCCTTTCGCCTCAGCCAATCAGCGCCCGCCCCCGCCGAAGCGGATGGCTTTTGCCGAGGAGGAAAGGGAGTGGTTGGTGGCGCATGCGCCGCAGAGTCAGGCTGGAACCCAGGCTTTTATTGCTGTCTCTAAGCCCGCACCCCCCCCTCCCCTCCATCTCTCGCTCTCGCGCTCTCGCTCTCCCTCTCTCTCTCTCTCTCTCTTTTTGCTCTAAGCCGGGGCTGGGCTTGGAGCAGAGGAAGAAAGAGAGACAGACAGAGCGCGAGGTTGCATTTGCTCCCCGTTTGTGCCCTTGGCTAGCAGCCTCAGCACCAGCGTGCCCGTTTCTGCATCTTGCAAAGAGCCGGGTTCCTTTCTGGGCCCCCCTGGCCATCCAAGCGGGCAGTTCCTTGCAGCTTCTGGTCCCCCGAGCGAGAGAGCGATGTCTTATCAGGGCAAGAAAAACATTCCGCGCATCACGGTGAGTTGGGTCCGGGGAACGCGCGGCGCCCTTTGTGCGGCAGGCGCTGAGCAGCCCCGGAGAGGGCAGGGCGAGAGCGGGGGAAGAGATTAATTAGGATCCCTCCCCAGGACTAATCTGCGAATGAGCGAAGGCTTTAAACGCGGAGCTTAATTGCATTAAGATTTCTTGCTTTCGGGGCCGAGCCTCGTCCGGCCCAGACGGCCCTTGGTGGCCGAGGGGGCGGCAGGGATGCTCCAGCCTCTGATTGCGCTGGTGTTCAGAGCGGAGGGATGCCCGGCCCAGGGTGCCCAGGCGCCGGCGGGGGGCTGCAATGGGGCGACGTGAGGCCCGATGCGAGGAGCTCCGCCAGCCCGCTTCCCCTCCCAAGAAAAGGTGTCAGCCTTCCCCCCTCCCCTCCATCCTACTCTCCCGAGAAAGAAGGGTGTGTATACGGGCGGGGTGGGTGATGGGGAGGAAGGCAGAGAAATAATGACAGAAGAGGGATGGAGAGGGAAAATCCAAGAACGTGTGTGCTAAAACTGAGGAAGGATGATGGAGAGTCAGGGCTCAGAGGCTCCATTGGTGTGGGGCTCCCGTCCTCCCCCGCCCGAGACGTGTTTTTGTTACCTCTCTTCCCTGTTCCTGATCACTTCGGTTTTTTTTTTTCTCCCCCGATCCCTCTGAACTCTCTTCCCCTCCTCTTTGATTCTTCTCCCTCTCTTCTCTCCTCCTCTCCCTACGCATTTCCCCTTCTCTTCTCCCTCCTCCTTTTACTTCTTTCTTCCCTTCCCCTTCCTTATTTGTCTTCCCCCTGCCCACCCTCTTCTCCCCCTCATCCACTTTCTCTTCCCCCACATTCTCTCTCCCCTTATTTCCTCTTCCTCCCTCCATTCCTCTTCTCCCTCTCATTCTTTTTTCTCCCTCGTCATTCCCTCTCCTCCCCCTCAGTTCTTTTCCTCCTCCTTCATTCCCTCTCTCCTCTCATCCTTCTCTTCCCCTCCCGATCCCTCTCCCCACGATCGCCTATCTTCCCTTCCCCTCTCCCTCTCTTTCCTCCCTGGGCTTGGCGCTCTTTCTCCTGGCGCTAGTGATCTGGCGGGGCTCCTGGGTTCCCGAGCTCCCCATCCCTCCCCCGCTTTGCCCCCGCTAGTGCGAAGGAAGCTGCCCTCTTTTTGCCCGCCCGCCAGCCCTGGCTCATACAAAGAGGCTTTCGCCGTGACGGCGGCGGCTGGAAGCTGGGGGACAGCGCCCGAGTATTTGTCCGGAGGGAATGGCGCTGCTCCCAAGCCAGAACAGATGGCCCCTGAGCTCCCGTCCCCTCCAGCCCCGCAGAAAACAATGATGACAAAGGGTGGGAGGATGCTGCGGTGGCCGCTGCCGCTGCTGCTGCTGCTGCTGGCTGCTGCGGCTGCTTCCCCCTCCCCTCCCCTCCCCCTCTCCTTTTATAAATCATCACAAAAACAAATCCACAGCGAGAGTTTAGCGCCCCAGAGATGAATTTTGGCCCCTTCCCCGCCCCCATCGTCCTCGCCGGGAAAAATCTTGCCAGCTCTTGTGGTGTGCATCCCTGAGGGAGCTCCCGGGGGGAGGTGGGGAAGGGGGGAGGAAAAGCGGGAGAGGGAGGGAGGGAGGGCGGTCATTGTTATGTAACTCTATGTTTTTCTTCAGTCCGGCACCAATTTCTGTGTAGAAGACTGAGGGAGAGGCCTTGGACTGGTCCCCAGTGGAAGGATGCTCCGTGCTGGGACAGCCTCTGGGCCTTTCTCCCTGCAGGGACTTTACTTAGCTCACCTTGCCAGTCCGGCCTCCCCAGCCAGCCTTGCTCCTCCGGCCCAGAGGGCACACCCATCTCGAGCTTCTTTCCTTCCAGGGAGAAAGGAGGGGGAGAAGAGATGGGGACCAGATGGATGTAAAGCTGGAATTTGGGTGTGAGGGCTCTGTGGGCTGGCCCGAGTGTGAACTGGCTGCTGCCCTAGCCCAGGGTTGGGCATTTCCCCCGCCTTCCTCCATGGAAAGCTTTCTCTCCTGGAAATACCCTGCAAGAGCTCAAGGGTGGGGTTAGGGGGGCTGGCTGGCTGGCTGGGTGAAGCTGGGGAGCATTGTGGGGTTGGAGGGGTAGACAGGCAGACCTGCACCCCATTAAACCCCATTTAAGGAGTCTTCACAAGTGAATAAAATGTATTTTGAAAAGGAAAGGGGAGGGAGAATGGCAAGTCAGTCCAAAGACTTGCCTTTAGAAAGACTTTAGGGTTATTTTTATAAGAAAGCAAAAATAAATAAAATCAGATTCTTCTCCTCTCTTCCTCTCTCCCCCCCCATTCTCCATCTCCCAGTAGCATCTGTAGAATATATGATCCCTGTAGCATGACCACGATGGGATGAGAGAAGCTGGAAAGAACCTCAGAGATCATGATCACTTCTGTATACAGAAACTGAAACCCAGGGAGATTAAAATGTCATTTTCATAAGAAAGCAAAAAAAAAAATAAAATCAGATTCTTCCTTCTCTTCCATTTTCTTCCACCCCAATTCCCCATCTCCCAATAGCATCTGTAGAATGTATGATCCCTGTAGCATGACCAGGATGGGATGAGAGAAGCTAGAAGGAACCTCAGAGATCATGATCACTATATACAGAAACTGAAGCCCAGGGAGGTTAAAAAGTTCACAGAATCTCCCTGAGGGAAAGGTCTTCAGCTATTACCTTGTCCAATCCCTCTATTTAACACAAAGGGAAACTGAGGCCCAGAATGGTTCCTCCGTGGCATGGAGCCTCAGATAATTAAATGAGATGGCCATTCTGATGTTCCAGTCCCTCAGGGAGTGGCTGATGCGGAGCATGATCCATTTTCTGGAGATGAGATTGAGCCTGAGCTCAACAGAATATTTATTTGCTTATTTAATACCATATTTGTATCTGCCTCTCTGAAAAGATGAACTAGGAGAAAGAGGCCTGTAATGGACAGCTTTTAAATGTATTAGTGGCTTTGCAGGCGGAGAGGAATCTGTGAAAATGGTTTCTAGATTAAAGTGAGCATACAGAACATCCCCTTCCTTCTTCCCCCCTACCAAAAAAATAATATTACATTGCGCAGAAAGAACTCCAGATTTGAATTTGATTCCTGTCACTGCTTGGATCACTTACCATTTGTGGGCCTCAGTTTCCTGATTTGTAAAGGAGAGAGGTTAGAATAGGTGGACGAATCCCTTTCAGCTCTAGACCCAGAAATGGCCTGTAGTCCTATTTTTATATGATCAGCCAAACCCTCACACACATACAGACCGAATCTTCATCTTTCTACATCCTTACTGATTTGTCACATGAGGGAACTCCTTAGAGGTGGATTTCCTGAGGAACATGGCCTCCAAGGTATGTAGACGTGGTCGCTATCTGACCGGCACCTTTGGAGATAGCACCCACATCGGTGGAGTAATGGAGTCATAATTGCCATCTTCAGACCCTGAAGTGAGCCAAAGATTTGTCACTTAGCCATCCTGTTGGTAGCCCAAATATGAGTACTTTTTTAAAACTTACAGTCCCATAAAATGCCATGATCTGGGCCAGCTTGCACGGCTTCCATTTAATCCAAAATAATAGTCAGATGTTTGTGAACATACGATATTAATTTTGCATTTAATTGGGAACAGTTGGGGGGGTCATGCTGCATTTCTGCTTCTCTTCCAGCGTCCCTTGAGGTTGCTGAATAGCTTTCACAGACATTCTGCACAGAAACCTGCCAAGGAGAGGTTAAGGGCGATCAGCCCTTGGTAGTGGGGTTCTGCTGGAGATATTTGCTGTCACTTCTGCATTTCCATAGATACATCTCTGTTTCACATCCACTTGGTAATTCTTAAAGTACTGGGGAGAGAGAGTGGCAAAGTGGGGCAGGCGGCAGGCGAGAGTTGTCTTGGAACCTAGGAAAAGGATCTGGGTTCGAGTGCTGTTGGCTTTGTTATCCTGTTCAGTCACTTAAGACCAAATAATTCTCTGAAACTCTTTAAGTGTCAGAGAAGGTGCTGACTTTAATTGGTAGAAAGGATTTTCTCACCTGAAAATACCCAGTCATCCACCTTATTAAGAAAAAATGGAAGTCTTCTTTTGCTACTTTGTAATTTGCCTAGAAGGGAAGAATTTGGAACCTTCTACAGCTGGATTAAATGAGTTTGTTTGTGTTGAGTTACCAATAGCAACAGACTTTTCGTCAATTTTTCTGACTATAACTGACTCAAATTTAGCCAAGAAGTGACTTTACTATGTGTGGGTGTGAATAATAATGTTTTTTTAAAAAAGAGGATCTGCTGGAAAACCATTATCTATTCCATCTGAAACTGTTCCCTGCCTTTCAATGGGTAATTGTTCGAGTTTGTTTTTATGAGTTTGCAGGTATGACAATAATTTAAAAAAAGCCTTTTATCTAGGAAATGGATGATCACGTGCAGCCTCAACTCACTGCCTGAATTTGCTTCCTGACTGTCTTATTCCAGCATTACCTGGGACTAATGTACAGATTTTCCCATCTCTTTCCTTCAGATCTGAATGAGCTCAATGTGATTGACTGGTTCCTTTTCTTGTTTTAGAGTGATCGACTTTTGATCAAGGGTGGCAAGATCGTGAATGATGACCAGTCCTTCTATGCAGATATTTATATGGAAGATGGGTTGATAAAGTAAGTATGTTTTTTTAAAGCTAATTTTAAGCTCACTTTTATTTTATTTTATTTTGCAAATTTTATTGTTTTTTAAATAATAATCATTTCTGAACATTTCTTTGCTGTCACCAACCAACAAAGAAACACAGTGAAGCGGAAAGTCACTATTGCCCTGACATTGTTTATGACCTTCTTCCCCAAAGTATTCATTGTTTAGAACTGTTTGCAAATAGCTTTTAAGAGCTGAAAGTGTGATGGGAGGAATTCATTCAGTCCTACTCTCTCAACATGTTTTAGATAAGGAAATTGTCCGAGACCACATAATGAGTTCACAGAAGAGCTCGAATCACTGTACTGGAGTTTAACTCACTTCTGTACCATTTGTACCACTATACCTTGCCGGTTAGCCAGAGTAAGCTTATCATAGCATTTTGAAGTGTTAGGGCATTTTGAGATCATCTTGCCAATCTTAGTATTGAGGAAA
>JAJPUD010006807.1:0-105286 GCA_023553655.1 Myrmecobius fasciatus
TTACTTCCTCTTTGAGCCAACTCACTCCCTCCCCCTCTCATTTCCCTCTTTCCCTCCACTGTATGTAAAACCTTTTTTTTTTATTCCTTTTTTCTTATGGCAGATAAATTATACCATTCCACTTTTCTCTTTCCCTTTCTTTCTAATTCCCATGATAATAAGAAAATTCTAATGTGTTATAAGTTACATACTTGTCCCATATATGTCCCATACAGGACAAAAATGTTTTTAAAACAAGTTTATAAGACCCAGGTTAAGAAACCTGGTCAAGGTTTTGTCAAGAATTAGCACTTTTTGTAGAAGGAAAAGGATATTTAGAAGAAATGGTGGTTTGGGGTTGGGGGGCAGGGATATATTTAGGTTTGTAGTAGTTAGAATTGATTGCTTTAATCTTAATTCCAAAATTGACAATATATGAAATTTTTAATTTTTTACCTGTTTTTCAGAAAGAAAATAGACTAAGTTGAATGTTTTTTATAAATATTGATAAAAAATATATTTTAAGTACATGCTATTTATTTGGGAATTTTGTTTGGGGTTTCAAATTTGATATGTGTTTTCTTTCCTTTCTTTTTTATTAGTACAACAAAGAAGGTTATTGGCAAGGGGTCTAGTGATCATGTCTCCCAAGCAGTTTTGAAGAAAAGAGGACACAGTAGTTCTGCAGGCCTACAACGAGCAAAAAGTGCTCCATCTAGCCTTACTAAAACCCAAGGTAAAATAGAAAGGCTTTGAGAATGAGCTGTTTTTATTGCTCTGACTACTCAACTCAATTTGTAACTTGAGTAGCAGGAAGCCAAAGTACCATAGAAAGCTTTCTAATTTGCTTTTCTCCACTGAATTAACATATTCTTTTTTATTTCCCTGTAGACCCAAAATAAATAAGGGCATTTATACTTTATAATAGGATATTTGCATTTAGTTAGTGGAGGGCTGTGGGGAGGATAGTTGAGTTTCTTTTTGTTCTTTTTTTTTTCTTTTTTTTTTGTCTTATTTTTAGTTTGTGAGATGAAAGAATAGTGAAAAATATCCAACTTACTCTGTACTTAAGGACCTTTTTGTTTCCTGCCCGTATATTGTTTATGAAAGCTTCGTTGTTAATTATAAGAATTATTTATGCACAATGAGTGCCTGGAGTGATGGTATAACTTAAGAAATTTGTAGTATGTATAAGAAAGAATTTCTCTGGAATCTGGAAATTGAAATTAAACTATAACGGAAATGGAATTTGTCATTTGGGTCCTGATAATAGATTAAAATTAAATTAAATATTTAAAATGTTTAACTCTTTGAAGAACTTGAATATCCAAATTAAAGTTTATAGAAACTACGGGAAGAGGGGATTTTTACTTTAATTTTTAATGGGTTCCCAAAATTTAATTTATCACACCCTCATCATTTCCCCACTAATATTTTAGCATATATTATTTGAATGTATTGATGAGCCTGATGAGACCTACTTCAGAGTTGAGAATTAGCTTCCAAGAGTAAAATAGTTGATATTTTTTCATCAGGTTAATAAAATGAAGTGAGCTTGTATTCCACAAGTTTACAAAAGACATACCCCCTGATATGAGTCAAAAGAATCACATATACATTATATGAAATCTTAAATGGAAGAAGATAGATCCAATTCTAATACTCTTCACTGAAAACTAAAATTCTTTCTGCTTATTTGATGGAGAAGAAAAATGTAATTTTTAAGGGGGTTAAGATCTTGTGTCTCCTAGTTAGCAGCAGTCTGTTCTGCCTTTTTTCAGTCTAGTTAACTTGTATGAAGTAATTTAATATTAAATGTATTTCATTCTTTGTTTCAAAAGTATTGTATTTTTAAACTTTTTTTTACTAGGATCCCAAGGAGATTCACCAAATTCATTAAAATCTACAGCCTCTCTAAAACATTCTGAAGAAAATGTGATACAGTTAAATCCAACAGCTAAAAAAAAAGCCACAAAGCAAGCATATGCATCTTTGACAAAAGCCAATGTAAAAACAATGGCCAAAATCCAAGTGCCCTCAAAGAATGGGGAAACTGTTACCAATAAAGATCAGAAACAGAAAACTATTTCTGGTCAATCTACAATAAAATGTCAGCCTTCTTCCCAAAGATCTTCAAGAAGTGAATCACCTGTGACCCTAAAGAACACATATAATGATGGACCAAAAAATTGGGACCAGAAAATTGAACCTGTTGGATTCCAAGCTAATGATAGTAACAAAGCCAAACAAAAGCAACATAGGCTACCAATTAATCCTGTATTAGAGACCAATAGTGTGGAATCATGTTCATCTTCAAGTCTATCTGATCCACAAAAACCATTAAATTATGAAGAAATTGATAAATCTACACTAGAGTCTGAATCACTCCCTCCTATGAACATTCAGATTGTCCCTAAATCAAATGAAGTGGTAAAAAATGAAGTAAAATCCAAACACATTTCTAAGAGTAAACATGACACAGTGTATCCTGGTGATGGAGAAGGTGTTAATTACAACATGCCTAAGATACACGGTATTACTGATGGGAGTGGTGATGCAGAGTCAAAATTTTATAGCAGTGCTCATCTAAAATCCATGACTTTAAGTCCGAATCCAGCCCAGCAGTGTGAAATTATTTGTAACTTTGTGGATAAAAATCATTTAGATTCAGAAAATAGAAAGCACTCGTCTTCAGAGAAAGGTAGCTATTTGGAACAGAAGGATACAGCTGTATCAGACATTAAAAGTGGGAAGGATACTCCAGTGAGCCTTTCAGAAAGGATCAATCCTACTTTTAATCCTGTACAAAAGGAAAGAAAATCTCATATTTTTGAGGAAAAGCTAATGGTTACTAGTCAGTTGCCAGATGAATATTTCATGCAAGAAGACGGGCATGTTACAAACAAATCAGATGTCTCTGATAAATGTTTTTTGAGTCAGATACCAGAAAGAAATTCTCCTAAAGATGTAAACCCAACAGGAACACCCGAGAGCCATGAGAATCTGGAACCTCCTTTTGTGGGTCATTGGAATCTGAGCACAGGTGTGATGCACCAGCGGGAGAGTCCTGAATCTGATACTGGCAGTGCCACCACCTCGTCTGATGACATAAAGCCTCGATCTGAAGATTATGATGCTGGAGGGTCTCAGGACGATGAGGGGTCAAATGAAAGAGGAATTTCTAAATGCAGCACTATGTTATGTCACGATTTTCTGGGAAGAAGTAGCAGTGATACCAGCACTCCTGAGGAACTAAAAATCTATGATAGTAGTTTAAGGATAGAAGTAAAAGTGAAAAAGCAAAATAACTCTGATGTTTTCCAAGTCAATTCAACAAGTGACGATGACATTCCTAGGAAAAAGACTGAAAGTTTGTCTCAACAAGGGATGGCAGTGAACCATCCTCAAGAGAAAGAACATCTTCCACGAGGAGGTATTCTATTTACTCAGGAAACAGACCAGGTTTCTTCCTCAGCAGATGAAACGGAAGATGAAAGATCTGAAACTGAAAATGTTGCAGAAAAATTTCCTTTGACCGACCCACCTCCTCAGCAGTTCCAGGGAATTGTCAATTTGGCTTTTGAAGATGCAGCTGAAAATGAAAGCCGAGAGTTTCCTGCAAGTAACAATTTTAAAAGGTCGGTTTTACTTTCTGTGGATGAATGTGAGGAATTGGGATCTGACGATGGGGAAGTTCATACGCCCTTTCATCGCTCTACCAATTCTCTGACTCCTGAGGTTTTTGATAGTTTTTGTCATGAACATCATGGAAAAACTTCATCTTCCAGATACTCAGAAATTAAAGATAGTTTTTTAGAGTATAAACAAAGTGAAAAAAGTGACAAATCAGAAGGAAATGGGAGCCCCCTCTTGGGTCCTAATGAATTTGACTCTACAGGAAGAGATAAACAGGGTACTTCAGCTACAGGAACAAACCGTGCAGCGGATATGCCAGGCAAAGCAGATGGGTTTTGTCTGTCAGAAGACGCCAGCATAAGTGTTAGGTGTGAAGAGGACAATGAAACACAGCAGTGCATCCGGTTTTATGAGGGTGAAATAAAATCTCAAGAAAGACCTTGTCATTTGCCACTTCATCAAAGAGAACCCAGCTCAGACACACCAAAGACCAACAATTCAACCTGGTCTGTGGACTCCCTGAAGAGCCAGGTTCTGACTCAGGAAGGTCTAGTGAGAGAAATCTGCCATGCAACTACTGAAAATGCTAATACTGCTCTCACTGCAGGTAATGTACAGAAATAGAAACACTAAATCCTTCAGAAAACTTAAATTAACAGTCAGATTTTAAAGTTGTCTGGCATGGTGGCCTCCATTTTAGCAAGGTAGAATTTGCTTGCCAACTAACTCAAATTTAAATGAAACTTAAAGTTCTTTTAAATCTGAATTCAGCTAGTTTGTTTCTTTACTGCTTCTCTGGAATATTAATGAAAAATAATTTACTCTTTAGTAAAAATTTTTGATAGTTGTTAGATATTCTATTGAGAGATTTTATGCGAAGGAATAAGAACTCAAGTTCCTGTAATATATTTATTTTCTGTCTAATTTAACAGGCATTATTGACTATCAGAAATTTTGGTATACATCAAGTGTGCTTATTGAACTATTCCAATGTATATCTAAGAGGGATGTGCAATAACTATAGTAACAATGTAACAAGAGCATTGACTTATTTTAATGACTATATTCATTTATTGTAGCAATTTATATGAATTTTACAGAGATTAAGACTTTTCAGGATCATTATGATTCTATTCTAAAATTTTCCAATAAAAAATAAATTTCCTAAAAGAGATTCTATTTAGAAGCAATGATCCCATATGAAAGAGCTTTGGCTTGTTTCATATGGTATGAAATGTTCTTGTCTAGTTGTTTTTTACCTTTGTCTTCATTAATATAGTAATTCAAACTAGTGACCCATGTTTAAAATATGCAATAGCTACCTCCTAGCTCTTGTATATTCAGAACTAATCCAATGCTGACCAGCACGTTCAGCAGAACCATAACAAGTGATCAGGCGATCTCCAGGTTGGACTCTCGTGTGTGTTTGTTTGTCCTTGCCTGCCGCTTCTCTTGCATGTGCACTAGATGATAAGCCTTGGGATGGAATGCTTTCGTTTCTCCTCTTGGAATCTGACTTCCCTTAAAAGTCATCTTTAAATTACCGTGTCTTTTTTTCCCTTTACGTTGTTATTGTAGAGAATTAGATGCGCGAGTGCATTCTGTGTTTGTGTTTACATGATTTATGTTATTTTTTTGTATCAGAAGTTTTCTAACTACAGTATGAAGATTTATTGTGAATGACCAGTGGTGATTTTGCTGCTTAAACTTCACGTAGAAACAACATCCTTTGTTTTTGTTTGTGTTTTTACGTAAAAACAGATGCTTCAAAATTTTGTCAATTTTGTATAAGCTTTTTTTTCTTTTTATTACTTTGTTGGATTGTCCCCGTTACGTTGAGTTAGTGTTGATCTACAAGACCCCGAGGGGGCAGCCAGCTGTGCGGTTCTTACATTGTGGAGTCTTATGGATTATTTCAGGAGACATAGATGGTTGTGACACATTGGCACACACCTGCATGTATGAGCACCGGCCTTCAAAAACCCTTTCTCCAATCTATGAGATGGATGTTGTCGAAGCTTTTGAGCAGAACGTGGAGACAGAGACACATGGCACAACTACAGACTATGAAGATAGCCAGCACTTTGCGGAACAAGATTGGACTCTTCTAAAGCAGCTGCTGTCTGAGCAGGATTCAAACCTCAACATAAAAAACTCTGTTCCTGAAGACCTAAATTTAGCACAGTATCTAATCAATCAGACATTGCTTCTAGCACGAGACAGTTCAAAACCTCAGGGTAAAGCACATGTGGACACTTTGAGCAGATGGAGTGATCTCACATCTCCACTTGATGATTCTTTAGCAAGCCTCACTATGACAAGTTTTTCCTCTGAAGATTGTTCTTCTCCCCAAGGAGAATGGACAATTCTCGAACTAGAAACTCAGCACTAAAGAGGTCAAAAATTCTTGGAAATTATAAACAACTTTACCCCTTATTTTTTATGCTTCTATCCATATGATAACTGCATTAGCTAAAGGTAGACAGCCCTGAATATGGAGGGCTCTCCAATCTGTCCAATTTACTGAGGTAAAAGTAGTTCATTTGTCAATGAGATATAATCACAGGTGGAGAAAAAGTTCAAAGCTTCAACAAATGTTTTTTCTAAGACTCTTGAGCATGTTGCTATATTCTTTGAGAAATTAGAAGACTTGTAAGAAAATTCTTGTCTCATTTTTCTCTCCCTGCTGGTCATTTGTTCACTTGTCCTTTAATCCTCAAGATAGGAATGCACAATAAGTGGAACAGTTCCATTTCCTTTTGCGCTGCATATGGTGGTAACATGGTAATCTTCAACAATAAAGGATTCACTGTGCTTGTGTCAGTTTATCTGCACCTCATCTGTGTTTATAACACTTAGACTGTGAACAACCAGATTGGGTTGGCCTTGAGTTGAAGTCAGTGCTGAATATCAGGAAAGCCTTATACCCTAACTTTCCTAATTGTGAAGAAATAATGATGTTAACTACCTAAGACCACTTCTCTACTTTCTGTTACATGAGGGAAGTGGCAAATAATGTAAATCAAGATCGGGGGGAATGGGGGTGGTGATGGTAGAACAGGTATTTAAAATTCCCCTCCCTCACTTCACTTGTTTAAGAAGAATGAGAAAGTCTGCTGTCTTTATCTGAACAAATTTTCAATTCCTTCCCTATTTACTGCACAGAGAAATCTTTTAAGAGTCATATATTTGGGATAGGTGTCACCTCAGGGTAAATAAGGGAAGATTTCTGGGGGTTCTTTGTGGTTTAGTTTCTGTTCCAAAAGTTTTGTGTTGGTTTGATGAGTGTTTTCTTTTCTTTTTTTTTTTTTTATTTGAGGGCGGTCCCCGAGCCCGGCGGCGCGACGCGGTCGGGGCGCACTGAGGACAGTCCGCCCCGGTGATGAGTGTTTTCTTTGTGTGACTCTGGTTCCTAGTTCCTTTTTTTCTGCCTCTGATTACCATTCCTTCTATAATTAGGGTTGAAGATGAAGCTTTGTTCTGCACTCTGCCCCTGGAGAAGTACTTGAACAACTAGATGTGACTCACCCTTAGACTGACACAAAATATACCCAGATATGTTTGATTGGCTCCAATACCCTGTCCTCTCAATTTAGCAACCTCAACCCAGCTACTATAGAGAAGTTCATATCTTTTCTCTCCTCAGTGCTGAAAAAAGGCTTTACCTTCAACATTTGAGATCTGAAATTTTGTGCAGTCCCAAACCATGAGGATTGGTTCATTGAAAGTTCAGTTATGTAACAAACTGAGCCCTCACTGATAAGAGCAATATTTGTATATATCTAATTGCCTATCAAAGACCCTTCAGTGATTGTTCTGAGCTTCTCTCTTTAAGGTTTCTGTTCTATCCCTAACTTTCTGTCAGCAGATGATCTTACTTCCTACTTTACTGTAAGATTGCCATCTCTCCCATTTTCTGTACTTTCATTTATCCCTCCCCAGGCAAACTCCCTCCATTTCTACTCTTAATCTCATTTCCCTTCTATTCCCTGGCCCTGGTTGTATTGATCATTTCAAAAATCTCATTTCCCCTCTCCCTCTTCCCCTCTCTTCTCTCCTTCCTCTCCTCATTCTCTACCTGTAATTGTGCTCAATTCTTTCTTTCTTGTACTAAGAAAATAAACTTGCCATCTGTGCTTTTCATTCTGTTTTTGCTCCCTTTTGCTGACAAACTTGCCTTACTTCTCTTTTCCTCACTATGCCCTCCTCAACTCCTTATAGTATACAATCTAATAGACTTCTAAATTACCTCAGTTATCTTTTTAAATAGACCTCTAGATTACCTCAGTTGTTATATTCAATTTTTAGACAGGATTTGACACTTAACCAATACCCCTCATTCTTGATAATTTTCTCTTCTTTCAGTTTCCATAATGCTGCTCTCTCCTGATTCTCCTCTTAACTCCTTAACTTCATTTTCCTTTCCCAATTCTTTTTCCTTTTCCTACCTTCTGAGTGTAGTTTGACTCCTGAGGCTGTTATCCTTGGTCTTCTCTGTCGCTATATTACCTTCCTTGGGGATCTCATCCATTCCTAAGGTTCCAATTATCTCCTCTCTGTAGATGACTCAGAACTGGTATCTAGAATCAACCTGTTTTACATTTCCCATGCCTATTGGTTATATCCCTAAATGTTTCTGTCCCTCAAACCAGCCAAACTAAAACTGAACTCATTATCTTGTTCTTTTTGTTTCACCTACTTCAAGGTTTCTTATTTTTGTTTCTATCATTATAGACCTGAAGCTAAAAGAGAGTTCAGCAGTTATCCAGTTTTAAGAGCATGACCTTCTTTCCAGATATCCAGGCTTGAGCTTAGGCTCCCCTTTGACTTGTTCCCTGCTTCATATGAATCATTTCTCTGATTTCTGCATCATTCCTCCATTCAAAGTGGAGCCCCTAATCCCTTTTCACCCAAGTCTACTGTAATTGCTTCATAAATGGTCTCCTTGCTTCCAGGTCCAGCTATGTCACCTGTGCAAAAATCCACTTCCTGTTGCCTGTTACAGGATAAAAAGCAAATTTCCGTCCTGGCTTTTACCCCTCTTGCAATCACTCCAGTCTACTTTTCTGTTGGTATGCTACATTGTTCCTTTTCACAAACTTTACATTTTAAGCAAACTAAGCTATTAGCTGTTCTATATTTTGGGCCTGCATTTTCCCACTTTCTATGTTTTTGGACAGGAAATGTATACCTGGATTACAATTCTTCCACATCTGTGTTGAAGGCTCAGTTTCTTTTCCATGAAGTCTTTCTCAACTCCCTCACACAAAAGTAAGTTCTCCTTCCTCTTATCTTCCTCTTATCTCTGTCATTCTTTTTCATATCATACTTGTGTATTTGTCTTATTCCCACTATTGTAAATTAAGTACAGAGAATATCATTTTTTATCTTTGTGTTCCCAGTATCAAATAAATCATCTTTATACATAGTAGCTGCTTCATAATTACATATTCAATTAAATTTATGCTTTTAGATTTGGGATAAAGGAGGAAAACATAGGGAAATAAAGAAGTATGTTCCCTGCATTTAAAAGCAAGAATTGCCTCAAAAAATCTCTAATTTGTGAATTTGCAGCTTTGTTAGCAGTAAATATAATAATCATTACTACCTTCTTTTATGTGATTAGAAAACCATAACTTTATGTTAGAATTATTTAGTAACATGTAGCTTGTAGATATTTCAATGGATTTATGGAATTTCCAGTTTTGAGTATTCATCATAGCATCCTTATGTGAGATTTTAAATATGTTTCAGGAATTCCTTCATATATGTTCTACCCAACATATAAGAGAATTCCTAATTCTTTTAATATTTGAGGATACTTGTAAAGCACATGGACTTTCAGTTGTCCCTAATTTGGTGTGTCACAAGCTCACTTTTCTCATCACATATATCTTCAATGATTTTTAAGTCATTTCACATCCAAGGCATTATTGGCAATATGCAACAGCCTACTTAGGCAATCCATGTTTCTTTCCATTGCCTTTTGGGTCACCTACATTTTAAATCTTCTGAAATCTTTGGATTCCATAATTCTTGCAACACTATAATATTACCTGCAGAACATTAATGTTAAAAATCTAGGCTTTTGTGGCAAGTAGCTTGCAATCATTGAAAGCATTGTACAATGCTTAAATGTGTGGTGGTTCTTTAGTTGTGTTTTTCACAGGTTTTCAGTTCAGTTTCCAACTCTTTGTGACCCCATGTGGGATTTTCTCAGCAAAGATACTGGAGTAGTTTGCCATTTTCTTCTCCTACTCCATTTTGTAGATAAGGAAATTAAGGCAAATAAGGTTGTGTCAGAATAATATGGATAAATGTCTGATTCCAGATATGAATTCAGGTCCTCCTTACTCTAGACCAGGCACTCTGTCCACTGCATCACCTGGTTGCTACTTAAATGTAATACAACCCAGTCTTCTATCTAATTTTGGTCATCTGTATCACTTGCAGTGGTATAAAGATTATTGTATGAACTTGGATTAAATGAGCTGCCCATCCAGTTATATGTTGTAATCTGTAGAATATGCATGTTTTTAAAACTCTATGAGTTTTCTAGTATGGATAATTAGTCTCATCTTTTCAAAAAGCACAAATTTTGTTGGGAACTTTTATATAGCCTTCTAAGACCCAATGAAATTAGTGCATATCACTTGTAGACTTGAAAAACCTAATAATTGGCAGGGAATCTATACTTAATTTGGAGTAAGTTATTGAACAAAATAATCTCCACAGTTGCATTTGTCATAGACACTGATGTGATCTTAGCTGAGAAGTCTTATTTTTATAGAGCCTTCAAAAGGAACATTTTGTTGACCTGAATTGAAGTTATCAAAAAAACGATCTTTTGCCCGTTAACAAAAACAGTTATATCTTGCCCTCTACCTTAAGTTTTGTGATGGCAAAGATGTTGGGAAAAATAATCTTCAAAAGTCTCTTTGTTATTTTCATCAGAAATACCATAAAAGTATTGATAGGATATTCACATAAAGATTCTTCAGAGATGGATGAGAAAGGTAGGTAGTTGCAGTTAACTTTTTTAAAACCATAAAAGCAAACAAAAAATATATCTGTGGTTTTTTCTTTTGCAATCTTCTCTTAGTGATATGTTGAAAATTGAATACATTGCCAAATATATTGCCTCCAAGATAGATTTCTGCTGTATGTACATATATATTTTTAAGGGAAACGGCTAAATGTTTTTCCTTACTTAATCTTAAGTGCTATTGCCACTTAAGAGAGAACATCAATCTAATAATAGTCCAAATCCGATAGATCCAGATAAATCTAAAGTCTTTGGTAAAATAGATCAATGTGGAAATCTCAGTTGATCCATTTTACACTAATTTGTTGTCCATTCAGTTTCATGTATAAAACATTCTCACATCAAGTTTCCTGTAGGCTTATGTGGGTTTTTTTAGCACTTGGTTAGAAGTATGCTACTCATAATCTAAAGATATACTAATGTTTTACAAGTGAGTTTGTACTCTACACCATTATTGCTCTCAACTGACTGCCCATTCCTAGCAAAGGTGGTGTTTGTTGGTCTATTTGTGATAGGACTGTTTGGCATTGGCTCACTTCAAAGAAATGCTTACAAACTGAGTTGTTTACTTTGGGCCTTTTTTTTTTTTTTTTTTTTTTTGGAGCTCACAGTGTTGGGTGCAGATGAGACCATGACAGATAACAGAAAGAAGGCAAAGCTGCTCATCTCCTATTTTTCTTTTGTTTTCTCTGCCAGGGAGAATGACCTTTGGACTGAAAAGGACAGGACCAAAATGGCTAACAGGTAGATTTGATAAACAAGAAAAATAGGGAGAAAATTAAAAGAGCACTTAGCTCTGGTCCTCATAAATTTACCAACACCAGACCAACATGAGTTCTATCGTCAGATGCTGAATTAATTATTTGAAAGATCATGGAGAATGAAAAAGGTATTACAAGTTTGCGAAAAGGCAAATGGCTCTTCTGTTTTTGTTTTGTTTTGTTTTTAAGAAAACAGTCTATAAACTATAGGTCAGTGAGCTTAACTTCATTTCATCACAGAATTCTAGAATATTACCAAGGGAACCAGGATAACTAAGGGCCTTGAGATTGTGCCCTGAGGATTGGTTGAAAGGACTGTTATTTTTTTAGGCTGAAGAGAGAAGAGTAAGAGGTAAACAAAATAGACCACAGAATCTAAAGCATAGAGCTCTGAGCTTGGAGACATGAAGACCTGGTTCAGATGCTATCTCTGACCTTGGCTAGCTGTTTGGTCGTAGGAAAATCATCACCTTGCAGCCTCAGTTTACTCCTTCCTTTCTTCCTGTATCAGAAAGATGATAACTCCTGTAATACCTACTACTAGGCTTGTTGTGAGGCTTAAAATAGATGATCTGCAAACAGTAAAAGGCAATTCGAATACTGATGAAGAGAACTGAAGGTCTTTGCTGGGAAGAGGGGTTGACCTTTTTCTCCTTGCACCTGAAGGCAAAACTAGGAAAAATGGAAGTTACCAGAGGCAAATTTAGAGCTGATGGTTGAGGACTCTGCTTCTAACCAGGAGAATCCTCCCAATGTAGAATGGGCTGTTCAGGAAGCAGTGGTCCTCTTCCTCTTGAGTTCTTCAGATGAAAGAAGGCTGTTAACTATGCTGTAGAGTTCTTTTTCTGGCACAGGCTGGTTTGGAAGACTTCCAGGCTATCTTCCAAATGCTGTGGTGCTGTACCCTCCATTCTCCATCTTAGATTTTCCTTGTTAGCCTGGCAAGGCACTTGAAAAGTTTGGAATTGCATAAGTTAGATATAACAAAAAGGAATTTCACTCTCTGTCAAATAATACAAGCTTTGGTAGAGAGAGTGATGTCTCTCACATTCTAATTGATTTATTTTCATATTAACCTTATACTTGAGAGATTTGCCTACTAGGTCATGAATTCTCCTCCTACCCCCCACCCCCAATATAATACATTTTTCCCTCTCTTTTGTACTTATCATGTAATTTTTTGTTATGTTTATTGGTGAATACATCCTAGCACACTTTAGACTATAAGCTTTATGAGAGTGGTGACCATATCTTATTTATCAAACTTTGTATTTCTTTGAGCCACTATACAGTGTTCTACACAAAGAGATGTTTAATGAATGTTTGTTGAATAGTAGTGTGGGTCATGTCTGTAGATCGTTTTCTTCAAGTAGCTCCTGATATACCCATGTTCCTACTATTTTATTCCAAGGGCTGTTCTACAGCCTATAATTGAAAGTAAGTGTCAATGCTTGCTTCTGATTTTAAAATAAACCTATAAAGATCAAATATATTCCAAGAAGTGTCTGGCCCAGCCCTTTTGCTTTTTGTGCTATGCTAACTACTATCCAATTTCTGTGCCCTTGAACTAGCTCTTAATTGCCCGGTTTGTAGAGTATATAAAACATAGTTTTTACCCCACCTCAAGTAATTACTACTACTTAGAACACTTATGGGTTTTTTCTGTTAGCCTGTGGTATGTTTCTAGGGTATACAATTTGATTTTAATATTCTTCTAAAGAAAACAAGATTAAGAAAGAAATATTTCAGCAAAAAATATGTAATCGTTAGATATGAAATAGGGCAACTATTTTTGAGATCTAATATTCTGAATTACTTGAATAATTTCTTTACCCACCTCTACTGTATTAATGGCTATAATTAAGTAAATCTTTTTTTAAAGATGAAAATCTTTTGGCCTCCCAGCCTTAAGTCATTTAGATCAGCATTTAATTGAAATTAACAGCAATTAGTCTTTTCTCTTGACCATACTGAATCTCTCCCTGCAACTTAAATTCATTTTCTCTCTGTTATCTTTCGTGTTAAGATCAATAGTAGCTTGTTAGAAATTTTGAATGACTTTTTTCATTAATATAGCGCAACTTGATAGGAGCAGTCTTGGCCTTCCAGATGTGCATTTTCATTAAATGGTAAAGGTAATGTTGCACTAGGTTCAGTGATTAACTTTAACTATGTCAGCTAATGTTTTTAGAGTATTAAGCATTCAAAAATACTTAAAATTTAAGATACTAAATTTTAATAAGTACTCACTTAATGAGCTATGTATAATTAGTATCCTAAGAAATTAAATTTAAATCTCAGTAGCATTAATTTAAATTTAATGTAATATTTAATGTAATAAAATTATGTTTTCTAGAGTATTTTGGCAGAACCATTAACTAACACGTTTTGGTGCCCAGGGCAAGCAACATGGGGAGATTCATGAAGCAGTGCTAAAATCAACTTTGAAATTCAAAATGTAAAAATAATTCAAGCAATTAAAATAAATTTAGTAGACTAAAAGGAGGGAATTGTTACTATAGTTGCTGATGGCACTTCAATAGAACTCTTAGCCTTGCTAACTAGGTGTTAAATTCAGTTGTTAATATCTTTGCCCCTCAAATTGCATGGCTCTTGGGCAAAACTATAGCTAGCTGGCCATAATTAAAACTATAGACTTTGGGTGCATTATAGAATTGATAGAAACAAAAGAATATTATTAAGGCACCAAGGTGCTGTCATTCAGCCTCAAAGTTACATGCAGACTTTGTCATTTCCATCCTTTCTTTTACATGTTTGCATCTCTAGCATAGTGCTTTGCATATATTATGAAAATGCTTTTTTTTAATTGAATTAACTAATATCTTTGTTTCTGACTTGCCTAAATAACAGGTCAGCAGTAGTACATACAATAAATCAAGATTTTTCTGGGGAAAAAATGAGTGTGAATATGTATCTCAGATAAGGTGAATTTATTAAATTTTCCCTATTTATTAGTTAATTGTATCCTAGGCATTTGAGTATGCCCCACTTTTTGTGAATGCCTTAATCATAAGCTGAAACTGCTTTTTCTTAATTTACAATTACAAAATGATTTGTCCCTTTAAAAAAAAAAAAGACTAGCTTCCCAGTACAATTTCCTCCATTCCCCTCATTAATTCCTCTGAACTATCCAGATAGTTGATCATACCTAAAATGTCAAATCATTCATAACTGCAAGATTCCCCTAGCTGATTTCCTCTTTCTGTAATGAGCCTTCTGCTTTCATCCCTTCCTCTTCCTCACTCCTCTTAGACCTGTTCTTCATTTTCCATGACCTCCAGTCCCTTCACAGACTTAACCCTAGAGTTGACCAGTTCCTCCAGGTATAGTCCACTACCCCTTTGAATTCTTTGGCCCCCCTGCCCTTGTCCCAATTTCACATCTTGCCAGATCTTAGTGCTGTGCCATCACTTTCATTTGCTTTTCTACATTCCTGTTTGCATATTGCTGAGTGCTTCCAGAAAAAATTGTACAATCCTGCCAACCGGGTCCACTTCAAATCTGCTATCAAAGTATGTGTAATTAATAGAAGAGCTTTCCATAATTTCATTTTCCAATAATTTTGGTCCCAAAAAATATAGTTTGAGACAAATTTTCAAGACATTATTTCCTAGGAGATTTGTGTTTTAGAATGAGCAGAACCACTTATGGGGACTATTAAAGTGGGGAGGGACTATTGAGTGTTACAAGAGATTGTGAGAATGAAACAGCTATTGATAAGATAGTCAATAGATAAAAGGAGCCAGGAATTTGGCTTATTACAAACCCAAGAAGCCTGATGTCTTCAGAGGGTAAGTCAAAATAAATGCTGTTGTAGGGAGCAGAGGCAAAGTCATCAGGATTCAAGTTTTCCAGCTTTAATGTAAGGCAAACTGTACATTCAAGTTAAAAAACCTTCCCCAACGACATACAAGTTTGTAGGAGAATGAACTTATTTGGAGGATGAATGCTGAGAATACTTTTACGTTCAAATTAAATGCTTTTTATTAATTCTTCACTGTTGTTTGCTTGGATTTTTGATAAGGTAAACTAGATCCCAATTTAATTAAGGTATTTCCCATTTTAAGCAGAAATGGTCTGAAACCATGAGCCTGTTTACCAAAAGATAGACCCTGAAAATAAGAATATAATGCTGTGGTAAACTCGAGATTACACAGAGCTGGCAGGGAGAACTAGTACAAGGGGTGAGAACCAAACAAAAGTGCTGAGATGAAATTGAACAAGAGTTAAGTGTGAAGTGCTTTCCAAGGAGGAGAAGACTGAGGAAGAATAGTTGTTCCAAAAAAGAACTGACTGCAATCTTGCTATGTCCATAGTGTATTGTGATAGCCCTAAATGCAGTCTTGAGTTTCATTATGAGGCATTTCCAAGAATAGGAAGGTAAGATAGTCTCCTCACTAGTCTTGCCCTTGTCAGATCTCAAATGGTGTATTGTGTTCAGTTCTGTGTTCCACTATTTTTAAAGTCGAAGTTGAAAAGCAAAAGGCTTAATGGGAGAATCCATCCTTAAACTGGAGAAGAGAAGACTTCTGAGGGACATGATAGCTACTTCAAGTCCTGAAAGACTCAAACTGAGAAGGGATTAGATTCATTCTGTTTGGTAGAAGCAGGAGCAGTGAGTGGAGGATATTTAGGTTTAGTACCGAAAACTTTAAACTCTCTACAAGTGGAACAGACTGCCTCTTTGGAGATCTCCAGGCAGAGACTGGTTAACCACTTGTCAGGCAAGACAGTGTGGATTCCTTTCATGTAAGGGTTGGGCTAAATTGCCACTAATATATCTCCCACCTCTCCATTTCTGTAATTCTGGATATCAGTTTGGAATTACATCAGAAAAGTGATTTAAATCTTAAGTATTCTTTAATTGAGCAGGCCCACTACTTGGGCCTCAAGGAAGCTAAAGACAAAGATCCAGTATAATTCCAAAATATTCATAGCAACACTCTTTGTGGCATCAAAGAAGTGGAAACAAAGTAATTATCCATTAGTTTGGGGGAAATGGCTGAAAACTACAGTTAAATTCAAAAAAAGGAAGTCACTGGTGAGTTCTTGGTACAAAAGGAAAAGGTTCTGTCTATAAGAATGAAGGTTGAAATGACTAGAGACCAAAAAATCTTTAATACTTATTTTTTTCCAAAGGTCTTCCGTCTGAGTGTTTTAAAATCACTTTAACAAGTAAGAGATAGAGAATACATGACTTCATAGCAATTTAAAAATGATCTGTGGGCTTTGGTGCACTGAAAGCTAATTATGAGTCAGTAGTCTGATATGGTAACAAAAAAATCCAGAATATTAGGCTTCACTAAAAGTGTTTGGGGGCAAGGGGGGGTGCAGCTAGGTGGAGCAGTGGAGAGAGCACCAGCCCTGAATTCAGGAGGACCTGAATTTAAATCTGGTCTCAGACATTTAACACTTCCTAGCTGTGTGGCCCTGGGCAAGTCACTTAACCCCAATTGCCTCAGCAAAAAAAACAACAAAAAAAAAAGTGTTTAGGACTAGTCCCACTTTATTCTGTTATGTAAATTCTAATGATCTGGAGAGCATACAGAGAAGAGCCTTTGTGAAAGGCCTTGATATGTCTTCTGAATGTTCATTGAAGTAAAACTGTCACTACAAACTACCCAAAATTGAGTTGGGGAAGGAGGAGAGGAACTCCAGAATCCAGCCACATTGGGGAGCCTCAATTGGGGAGGACGTTGCAGCATGTGTCAGGAGAGGATGCCAACTGGTAGTCTCATAATTAATATTATTGCTAACTACAAAGATGTTGAATAGGATCTATTCCTCTAGAGTTGATCCAATCTTCCACTCTCCACTAAGGTTTTTCCTGACTTCCTCCTCAGACCTCCAATAGCACCTGCTCCCCTCATCCCATAAACTTTCTAACATCACTGACAAAAACTGAGCTCACTCACTTCCCCCCTTACCTTCCTGCTCCTCTCATCTCCTTCATACCTTTTCCCCAAGCATATATCTTCCTTCACCCCAGTCTCAGATGATGAGATAGCTTATTGCCAAAGCCAATACTACTAATTTCATGCTGGATGCAATACCTTCCTAATTTTCTCCAGCACGTTGCCCCCAATACTCCCGATTCCTTTTGATTTTTCCTTTCCCTGCTCCCTCAAGCACACATTGCCTCATCTTTTTTTTTTTTTTTTTTTTTTTGCTGAGGCAATTGAGGTTAAGTGACTTGCCCAGGGTCACACAGCTAGGGAATGTTAAGTGTCTGAGACCAGATTTGAACTCAGGTCCTCCTGACTTCGAGGCTGGTGCTCTATCCACTGTGCCACCTAGCTGCCTGCCTCATCTTATTAAACGTGTTTGATCTGAACCTTCCTACCAACTATTACCCTAGATCACTTGTTTGCTTAACTAAACTCCTTAAGAAATCTATCCTTGCTTGCACTTCCCTTCTCACTGTCTCCTAAATCATCTGCAATATAGTTTCTGACTTCTATTCACTGTTCCTCTGTCAGCTGCCCTGACAAGTGGTCGGCTAGCCTCCACCCAAAGACCTCCAGGATGAAGAATTCATAACCTCACCAAGCAGCTCATATCACTTTGGGGAGCTCTCATTGTTAGGAAGTGTTCTTACATTGGACTGAATTTTCCACCACTACGACTTGCGCCCAATGTTCCTAAGTTTTCCCTTGGGAGCAGAGAACATAACTGTTAGCTCACACTGATTGTAGGACTTTACAAAAGTTTTACAAATCAAAAGAGGTATTCATATGAATCTGTGATCTCATCCATTTGGATGTTCCTTCCAATGGCACACTTCATAAGTCATGTCTTCCCATCCTGATGACTCTTGCCCATATAACCACATATAATTTGTTAGGAGTGGAAAGAGAGAATGATCCATGAGAGTATGGAGCTTCAGAGGCCATATAACCCAAACCCCTTGTTTTACAGATAAAGCATCAATAAGCATTTTTATTAAGCAGTGACTAGGAAAACAAAGCAAAAATATAAACTGCATTAATCTTCAAGGCATTTGCATTCTAATTGGAAGCAAGTAAAGAAGTTGAAGTCTTGAGAAGTTCATTACTTGCCTAAGAAAGATCATAAAACCATGTAGGATAAAAAATAAATCTATATAGGGTTCAAACTTAGGATCTTTGAGTTCCAAGACCAGTTCTTCCACTATAATTTACTTGAAAATAACTATCATATCTATCTCCTTCCCCATGCAGAACATTATCAATTCCTTCATATGACCCCCATATGGTTTCAAGTTCTAGTGTCCTTAGCATTCTAGTAACCTCCTCTAGATTGCCTTCCAACCTATAAATGTCCTTCCTACAAGAGTCCCAAGATCTGAAAACAATGTTCCAAATGTCATCTTGTCAAGGAAGAATGGCCAAGATAGTATGATTTTTCATGTCCATTAGAGCCAGACACATTCTATTAATACAGTCTAAGGACAAGGTAGCTTTTCTTCTTGCTGGTAAATCCTACTGTTTACTCATATTTGAGTTTACAGTCCACTAAGGCATGGAAATTCTCATGTGGACTAGTGATGTTTGCTTCCTTATGACTGTACAGCTAATTCTTTTTACCTAGGTCAGTCAAGCAGCATTTGTCTATTATGTGTCAGACACTGCATCAAGCTCTAGGGATTCAAAGAAGAAAACAATCCTTCCTCTCAAAGAGCTCACCATCTCCCACCATCTGTGGGAGACAACATGAAAATAACATATGGAAAGGATCAACTGAGGGTCATCTCAGATGTAAGGTGCCAATATTAAAGAGGACTAAAGAGGGTTTTTTTGTGGAAGGTGGGACTTCAGCTGAGACTCAAAAGAGACCATGGAAACATGAGGAAAGAGTTTTAGGCATGGAGAGCAACCAGTGACAATATTCTGAGCTGACAGACAGAGGCATCAGTGTCACTGCAAATCAAATTTGCATTTATTCCCATTAAATGACAATTCATCAGTAACCACAGTGTTCAAGTTTACCAAGATTATCTTTTAATCCTGTTTCTGTCATTCAAAATATTAGCAATTTATCTCAATTACAAAGGTGACAAACATGCTATCTATAAGATTCATTGATAATGTCAAAAATCGCAGGGATAAGGGCAGATCACTGGGATACCACATGAGGGACACCTCTTCAGTTGCACATTGGTCCATCAGTGGCTGTTTTTTTGTATTTAATCATTCAGCCTCAAATCCACCTAGCTGTACCATTATCCAATATACATCTATCCCTCTTGCCCACAAGAATATCAAGTTATTTGATACTGTGTCCCCAACACTCTTCTGATCCCTTAGTCTAATAAACATATCAAAAAAGAAAATGTTTTTAGTGTAGATAATCTGTTATGGATGAATTCAAGCTTCTTGCTGATCATTGCTTTCCTTTCCAAACACTCTCAAATGATCCCCTGTAACAATACAGTCTAGAATTTCACCATTAGCTTTGATAGCTATCAAAGCTAAGATCATATAGTTCAAAGAATATCTCCTTTATAAAAATCAGAACATGTTTGTTCCTATTGCCAATCCTAAAGCATCCTCCCAATCTTGATTTTTCACAAATCCTGGATGCTGCCTTACCCAAGTCCTACTTTGTTGGAGTTTCAGATGCAGATTCAGGCCTCCCCTTCCCCACTAGGCTCCTGGGACTTTCCAAGGATCCCTGCAACAGCCCTGGATCCTGGCGGTTGGGTGGTAGCCTCTGTATTTACCCCAGGGCCTTATCTAGTGCTCCAGAGGCCAGCCTCTGAGCAGACCTGCCTTGGACCTCCAGCTCCTGCCTCCCCTGCTGACTCCCCTGGATTCTAGATTCTGAACTCTACACAACCATATTTCCTAAATCCCACTGCTTGCTCCCTTAATCCCACCCACCTCAACCACAATCTGCCCCCCCCCCACCTTCCACTCTGCTTTCTGTAGTGCTGCTCCATAGATGACAAACTTCCCCTTCCATCTCCTGGCTGTCGCCAAAATCTGACAAGCGTCTGTCCTTGGCCTCCTTTTTTAGCCCCAGTTGCACTATCATTCATAACTCCCTTCCCATGCACCCACTTATCACTGCTCCTCATTGCCACTATTATAACCTTTTCTACCTTTTATGATTTTATAAATTTTGTATTTTATATATAATATGTATATAATTACTATATTCGATTTGTCAAGTATTTTAACCTAATTAACATGTAGTGGATATCCTGCCATCTAGGGGAGGGGTGGGGAGTAGGGGGGAAAAATTTGTAACAAAGGTTTATAAGGGTTAATGTTGAAGAATTACCCATACATACGTTTTGCAAAAAAAATATATATATATATAATGTATGTATGTAATTACATTGTTATATATATGTGTGTGTGTGTGTGTGTGTGTGTGTGGTATGTTATATATAAAATTATATGATTTTAATTTTATAAATAAGGACCATTTAGTCCAAATTATTACCTACTCAAGATTTGATAATTGTTCTCCATTGACCCCACAGAGACACTCTTCTTCCCTCCCCACAGTCTTTCTCTCCATCTCAATTCCTACCCTCATATTGGGAACTTGAATATATATACCTATTTATTTTTTTTATTTTTTTATTATTTATTTAGTATTTTGGTTTCTTCAATCACATGTAAAAACAATTTTTAACATTCATTTAATTTTTTTAAATTAAAGCTCTTTAATTTCAAAATATATACATGGATAATTTTCAACATTCACTCTTACAAATCATTTAAAAATTCCGAGTTTCAAATTCTGTCTTTTCCTATTATATTTCAAAATTAAGTCAATATGTTATTGGCCAGGGATCTTTTTTTTTTTAATAAAGCTTTTTATTTGCAAAACATATGAGTGACTTTTCAACATTGACCTTTGCAAAAAAACTTTTTTTTTCCCAAGCTTTTCCTTTCCCTCCCCCCTCCCCCCACCCCTAGATGACAGGTAATCTAATACATGCTAGATAGGATAAATTATATGACAAGTACAATACATGTATACATATCTATACAGTTATCTTACTGCACAAGAAACATCAGATCTAGAAAGAGAAGAAGAAAAAAAACAACCTAAGAAGGAAAACAGAATGCATGGAAATATTCACAGAAAGCGTTAAAATGCTGTGTTGTGGTTCACTCTCAGTTCCCACAGGCCTCTCTCTGGATGTATTATATATACCTATTTAAGGAAACACTCTTCCCATTCCTCAATCTGCCCATCTTCCATAGCCTTTTCTACCTCACCTCAGTTAGATGGTCATAGCCTTGATCTGGCTGTGGCTCATAAGGATTCCATTTTCATGTTCATGGACTCTGAAATTCCTTTTTCTAATCATTTGATCATTCTTTCCCTCTGCCTTACAATTGTGAACCTCAGCCACACCATGATCTCAGTTCTTCGACTCTCTCAGCTCTTTCCCTGCACTGATTACTCTTCTCCAATCCTTATTTCTACTCTTTGGTGAATCAGTTCAACTACATTGTATCCTCCATCCTAGAGTCCAGTGTCCCCTTATTCTACCAGTACTCATTCTTTGCCCTAATCTTGGTTTATTCTTACATTTCACTCTCTTTTTACCTATTCATGTAATATTAAACAGAACTTAATAAAATTATGAAATTGTATTGTTCTGAGTCCATTACAAATTTATATTACACAATCTCAACTAGGCTCTCACTTCAAGAAGGCAATTCTTTTATACCTCCCTAAACAATTCACTATGCTGCTCATCACAGTAACCATTCCAAATTTTTCATCCCTCCTCAATCCTTTCATGGCATCCTCACTGCCTCATCCCCTCACAAACATTCTCAACTGATGTCTTTGCCTCATAGTTCATTGAAAAAATTAAAGGCATTCACCAAGAGCTCTCTTTTCTTCCCTCCTCATCTCATATCACCCAGAAGCATTCTGTTACTATCTCCTCCTTTATTCCTGTCTCACATGAAGAGATGGCCCTTCTCCTTGCCAAAACAAACACTCTACATGGACTCTGACTCCATTCCATTCTCTCTTCCCTGACAGATTGCCCCCTCTATTGTCTCCACCTTCTCACTGATCTTTAAACTTGTCTTGGCTACTGGCTATTTCCTTTCTGCCTACAAAAAAATGTCCTATGTCTCCCCATCCTCAAAAAATCTTTCACTTAATCAACATATCCTTACTAGATATTGTCTTTGAAAAGACAAAACTCCTTGAGGATGCTGTATTCTTTTTTTTATTCTTTTTTTTTCTGATTATGCATGTATATATTTTTTGTTTGTTTTCTCACTGGGAGCTCTCACTTTTTTTTAATTAAACCTTTTTATTTGCATAACATATGTATGGGTAGTTCTTCAACATTGACCCTTACAAAGCTTTCCATTACAATTTTCCCGCCTAGTCCTCCCTAGATGGCAGGAACTCTACTACATGTTGATTATATTAAAATATTTGACAAGTTGAATATATGTATACATATTTCCACACTTATCTTGCTGTGCAAAAAAAAATCGTATCTACAAGGAAAAAAAAAGTCTGAGAAAGGAAACCCAATGCAAGCAAACAATGATAGAGATCATGAAAATGTTATGTTGTGGTCCACATTTCATATCCCTCTCTCAGGGTGTATGTGGCTTTCTTCACTGAACAATTTGAACTAGTTTGAAACATTTCATTGTTGAAGAGAGCCATGTCCATCAGAATTGATCATCATATAGTCTTGTTGTTGCCATGTATAATGATCTCTTGGTTCTGCTTGTTTCGCTCAGCATCAGTCCATGCAAGTCTCTCCAGGCCTCTCTGAAATCATCCTGCTGGTTGTTTCTTACAGAATAATAATATTCCATGACATTCATATGCCATAATTTGTTCAGCCATTCTCCAATTGATGGGCATCCATTCAGTTTCCAGTTTCTTGCCACTACAAAAAGGGCTGCCACAAACATTCTTGCGCATGTGGGGCCCTTTCCTTCTTTTAAGATCTCTTTGGGATATAAGCCCAATAGAAACACTGCTGGGTCAAAGGGTATGCACAGTTTGATAGCTTTCTGAGCATAGTTCCAAATTGCTCTCCAGAATGGTTGGATCCGTTCACAGTTCCACCAACAATGTATCAGTGTCCCAGTTTTCCCACATCCCCTCCAACATTCATCGTTATCTTTTCCTGTCATTTTAGCCAATCTGACAGGTGTGCAGTGATACGTCAGAGTTGTCTTAATTTGCATTTCTCTGATCAGTAGTGATTTAGAGCAACTTTTCATATGACTAGAAATGATTTTAATTTCATCATCTGAAAATTGTTCATATCCTTTGACCATTTGTCTATTGGAGAGTGGCTTGAATTCTTACAAATATGAGACAATTCTCTGTATATTTTAGAAATGAGGCCCTTATAAGAACCCTTAAATGTAAAGATGATTTCCCAATTTATTGCTTTCCTCCTAATCTTGATTGCATTAGTTTTGTTAGTATAAAAACTTTTTAACTTAATATAGTCAACATTATCTATCTGGTGTTCAATTAAGAGTTCCAAATCTTCTTTGGACATAAATTTATTCCATCTCCACAGGTCTGAGAGGTAAACCTATGTTCCTCTAATTTGCTTATAATATCACTCTTTAGATCTTATCTTAGTATGTGGTATTAGGTGTGGGTCAAGCCCTAATTTCTTCCACACTAGTTTCCAATTTTCCCAGCAATTTTTGTCGAATATTGAGTACTTATCCCAGAAGCTGGGGTCTTCAGGTTTATCAAACATTAAATTGCTATAGTTATTGCCTAGTTTGTCCTGTGATCCTATCCTATGCCACTGATCGACTACTCTGTTTCTCAGCCAGTACCAAATGGTTTTGATGACCGCTGCTTTATAATATAGTTTTAGATCTGGTACAGCAAGGCCACCTTCATCAGCCTTTTTTTTCATTAATTCCTTTGAAATTCTTGACCTTTTGTTCTTCCAAATGAACTTTGCTATTTTTTCTAGATCTGTATGCATGTATATTTTTAAAACACTTCCTTATGAATCATGGTGAGAGAGAAAAATCAGAACAAAAGGGAAAAACCATTAGAGAAAAAAAACAGAAAGAAAAAAAAAGGGAATATAGAGATGTTGATTTACATTCAGTCTCCATATTTCTTTCTCTGGATGAAGAGAAAGTTTTCCATCCAAAGCTTATTGGGATTGCTTTTGATTACAACTGAGAAGAACCAAGTCTTTCACAGTTGATCAAGACACAATCTTAGTTACTCTGTACAATGTATTCCTGGTTCTGCTTGTTTCGCTCAGCATCATTTAGTGTAAATCTTTCCAGACCTTTCTAAAATCAGCTTGTTCAAATTTTTATATAATAACAATATTCCATTACTTTCATATGCCATAACTTATCCAGCCATCCCCCAATTCTGGGCATCTACTCATTTTCAAGAATGAATGAGTAGCACCACAAAAAGGGTTACTACAAACAATTTTGTACATATAGGTCTTTTTTCCCTCTGTCATAATTTCCATGGGATACAGATCCAGTAAAAACACTGCTGGATCAAAGGGTATGCACAGTTTGATAGTCCCTTTGGTCATAGTTCCAAATTGTTCTCATTTCACAACCTCACCAACAATGCATTAGTGTCCCAGTTTTCCCACATCCCCTCCAACATTTATCATTATCTTTTCCTGTCATCTTAGCCAATCTAAGAAGATGTGAGGTGTACCTCAGAGTTGTTTTAATTTGCATTTATCTAATCTACAATAATTTAGAGTGTTTTTTACATGACCATAGATAGCTTTAATTTCTTCATCTGAAAATTGTCTGTTCATAATCCTTTGACCATTTCTCAATTGGGGTATGACTTGTTTTCTTATAAATTTGACGGTTTTTCATATATTTTCAAAATGAAGACTTTATCAGAAACATTGGCTATAATATTTTTCCCCAGCTTTGTACTTCCCTTTTGTTTGTATTGGTTTTGTTTGGGCAAAACATTTTTAATTTAATGCAATCAAAGTTGTCCATTTTGCATTTCATAATATTTTCTAGTTCTTCTTTGGCCATAAATTCCTCCCTGAGGAAGCCATTTTCAATTAGTGCCTCTCCTCTTCTTTCTAAATTGTCTGTAATCTGTTTTCCAATTTTATCATTCTTCTGAAACTCTTTCTCCAAATGATCTCTCAATTGCCAAATTGAAGAGCTTTTTCTTCCTCATTCTTAACCTTCTGTGTCATTTGACCTTGTCAATCACCCTTTCCTCTTATATATTCTATTCTCTTTAGATTTTATTCCAAGCGATTTTTCTCAGTGTCCTTTGTTGGATCTTCATACAAGTGGGACCCACTAACTATGGGTGTCCCCAAAGCCTCTATCCTTGACCATCTTCACTTTTCTTTCCATTTATTTTGTGTGGGTGATTCCATCAACTTCAATGTGTTCAATTATCAGACTCTTTATCTGGCCTGGGCGTGACCTCCAGTTTTACATCACCAACTGTCTCTAACTTTATGTCCTATTAACATCTAGAATTCAACATATCCACCTCACAGCTCATTATTCCCTCCTCCCACCAAAAAAAAAACACCCTCCTCCCTCTTCTGAATTTGCCTGGTTTTAGAGGTTCCTACAATCCTCCCATTCACCTGAGCTCACGGTCTCTGTGCTATCCTCACTTCCTCTCCCTCCTCCCAAGTCTTGTGACTTCTACTTCCACAACTTTGTATAAATCTTTTTCCATCCATACAGCTAGCAACTTAGGATGGGCTTTTATCACCTCACAACTGGACTATCATTGTAGCTTTCTGATTGGTCTCCCCAATCCTTTCCCTAGCTTTCAAACTGATCTTCCTAAAGGGTAGCTTTGTGGAAGCATAGTATTTTCACATGTTTTAATTTGATTTTTTTCTTTTTATGGTTTTTCCTTTTTGTTCTATTTTTTTCACAATGTGATTAATATGGATATATGTTTAACATGATTGTACATGTATAGCCTATGTCAATTACTTGCTGCCTTGGGGAGGGAGAGGGAATGAAAGGAAGGAGAAAAGTTTCCTAGAAAAATGAATGTTGAAAACTATCTTTACATGTAATTAGAAAAAAATTAAATACTATTAGAAATAAATGTTTAAAAAGGCAAAAAAATATACTGCCTTGTAATACAGTTTTAATATCTGGTATTGCTAAACTTTTCCTTTACATCTTTTTTCATTGTTTCCTTTGATATTCTCAATCTTTTGTTATTCCTAATGAAATTTTATTGTTTTTTCTAAACCCAATAATTTTTTAGCAATTAAAACAAAAAAGGTAGCTCTGACCATGTTACCCTCCTCTCATTCAGTAACTACTGATTCTATATCACCTCTAGTACTATATAAGAAATAATCTATTTTGGCTTTTAAAACCCTTCACATTTTTTCTCCTCCTTATCATTCTAATCTTCTTATACTATATTCCCCTTCTGAGTACTCTCCAATCCATTAAAGGTGGCCTTATTGCTGTACCTCAAATATGATATTTTATCTCCCAACTCTATACCTTTCATTATCTGTTGCCCATGGCTGGGATGCTCTACCTCTCTGCCTCAGTCTCTCAGATTTCCCATCTTCCTTCCCATCTTCTGCAAAAAGTCTTTTCTAATCCTCTTTCTCTTCTTTTCTGAGATTATTTCCAATTTATGCTGTATGTTTCTTGTATGCACATAATGGTTTACATGTTGTCTTCTCTATTAGAATGTAAACTGCTTGAGGGCAGAAACCAAGTTTTTGCTTTTGTTTTATCCCCTGAACTTAGAACACAGTAAGAACTTGGTACATGCTTGTTGACTGACTGATTCTTCATCATGGCATGGAGATAACCTGTATTCTTAACAGACTGTCAGTATGTTGAAGGTTGTGGCTGATTCTAACATATAAGAAAAGCTTTCTTTGAGTGAGCAGTTCTCCTTTCTGAAGACCAGCTTCATATGGATGTCTAGAGAGAAGTTGCCATCAGTAGACTGGCTGTTTGATGATGAACTGTTTGACCGTGGCAATGAATGAATCAAAGAAAAATACACAATTTCCCTCAGTCCTGTATGGTTTCCTTCTGATTCTTCAGTGATTGTGGCAGAGGAAATGGAAAAGAGAGTAGAGGCTGCTAAAAAAAAATCATACATTTCAGACTATAAATAATTACTTAGCTGACAGTACTCTCAATGTGAGATCCTTGTCTATTGATCATTATGAATAGATATACTATTGTAGGAACTGAATCACATCAATTTTTAAAGTATCACTCTAAGTGAAACAGGAACACAAAATGAAGGTGTAGCTAAATATGTAAGTTTGACTAATTCGTTGGATAATAAAAGAGTTGTTGGATCTTTGTGTGCATACAGCCCTTGTCCAGAGGCCACAAAAAATCCCATGTCATGAGATACTTAGTCTCTTTAATTACACGGTTCATGATAAGGATTTGTGAAAATGATCCCCATGAAGATAATTATAGCTGATATACTAACATTATGGCAGAGACCTTTGTTAATTATTATTATTATCAGTACTATTAAAAGGATTCCTAACCTTGTTTTTCAAAAATATTTTGAAAACTGTATTTCAGTATAATTGATTCCCACTTTAATCCTGTTTTATTTTATGTTGTAAAATCATGATTCTGAGAAGTTCATAGGCTTCATCAGACTGCCTTCAAAGGAGACCATAATACACACACAGACACACACACACACACACACACAAAGGATGAAGAACTTTGTCAATAGTATTTTTTCTCTGCTTTATCTCTCCATGATTTAGGTATCAGGACTATATTTGTCTCATAGAAGAAATTCAGTAGTATTCCTTCTTTCTCTCTTTTTGCTAACAATTTATGTAATATTTGAATTAATTTTTCTTTGAATGTTTAATAGAATTTACTTGTAAATATGTTTGTGCCTGTTTTTCCCCTTTGGGAGTTCGTTTAAAGCTTGTTTAATTTCTTTATACTTTAAGTATCCAAATAATCTTAATAATCCAAATAATGTTATCCAAATAACATTGCAAGAAATAAAATTGAATACATTTTAATAGATAAACAAAGGATTGTTGATGGGGGAGTTATTGCCAAATAAAAATATTTATGCATAGATCACTGAATTGTTGAAAAAGATGTCAAAATCAATACAAAATTAAATTGTAAAAATAAGAAGATATAGTGCTATTGAAATAATTTCAGCCTAACATGTTTAAATAATATGATATCCCATAAGAAGAAAATGGATAAAAGAAGAGAGATTGACACAAACTATCACAATTTTATTAGGAAATTTAACTAGCATAAATTAATCTCCAACATGAGGAAACTAAAAGAGTCCAAAAAACACTTCCACCAGCAAACACTTCATCTTGCCTACTGAAAATAAATGGCAGTCAAGGGTCAGTACTGATTTAGAATTTAAATTCATTTACAGTATCTTATGGTGGAGAATGATGGAAAATTATTTGGAAGTATTACCTCAGAAAACATTGAAGAAGAAAAAACAAGTTTTCTGTACATTTAAAAACATACCTCTCTAAGTTGGAGCATCCAAAGATATTTAAGGATGAACCTGGAAGGACAATGAACATAGAAAAAATGAAGATAAATCTGTCAGTACTTCTGCAATAAGCTCATCTTTCTGACAATGACAGAGAAGCCTCAATATTTTCATACTAGCATAGCTTCTGATGTGCACTAAAATAAGCAAATGCAAGGATCAATATCTGCACTAACATACACAGAAAATATCCCTGAGGAAGATGACATAATTGTGAGGTCATTGAAGCATTGATGTTCCTGGTATCTGAAAAGACAGGAGGGTATGGAATACTTGGAATAAACCAAGGAATTTATCTTCAAATGGCTCTATGATCTCATCAATGTACCTCCATATTTTTTGCATTTCTTGTCCATGGGTCCACTATGGTGAACTGACAGAGGGGAATTCACCAAACAGCCTGTTGAAGACCTTCCCTGAGTTTTCTTGACATCATTGTCCCTTGGCTACTCCTTACTCTCCCTATGTGATTAACCCCACTCCTTTGTTGATGATATTCTTTATACTAATTCTCCACAATGTTTTGTTTCTGAGATAGTGATAATCCATTAGTGTCTGTCGTAGTGCCTCTCCCTTGCCTTTTTGGTGATCCTACTTTCCATTTTTTGGAGACATTAGTGTTCTGTGACTCAAGAACATATATTAGAAAAATATCAGAAAAGATGGGATTTTGTTTCAGAAAAGTGGGATTATTAAAGAATTTTGCATTTTCCCAAAGGCAATCTTTCTTCCTACTCTTCATCTCCAAACCCAACTCACTGTTCATTTGTAATGCCTGTCCAAAATATATCTACTCATGAAAAAGATTGTTCGTTGGACTGCATATCAAATCAGAACTTTGACAAAAGGCATTATTCATTCTCTTGTATGGATAGTTAAACAAAACTCTTTTGATTGCATTTGGATCTCATTTTGTACCCTAGTAGAAAGCACAGTAGCTGGCACAAAGTAGGGGTTTTAACAAATGTTTATTGAATTGATTTTGGTAAACTGAGAAGAGCCATAAAGGATATCACTATCAGAAAATTATGGGGGCAGCTAGGTGGCGCAATGGATAGAGCACCAGCCCTGAAGTCAGGAAGACCTGGGTTCAAATCTGATCTCAGAAACTTAGCATTCCCTAGCTGTGTGATCCTGGGCAAGTCACTTAACCCCAATTGCCTCAGCAAAAAAAAAAAAAAAAAAAAAAAAGTATGACCAAAAAAAGAGTGGACCAGAGGCAAGCCTTAATGTTCCATAGGTATCTATGCCATATCAAGAGACCCTGAGGAAATCCCCTGGTATGCTGGCTATTCAACTTGTAGAGGAATCATGGAAGAGCAAGAACAAGAGAGAGTCTTACAAAATGATGAGACATGGAGAGGTTATGGTCTTCATGGCTGCAGAAAGAACCTTTATCAAAGAAATCACTGGGTCAATTTAATGAACATTTATTTAGTACCTACTGTATATAAATTATTATGCTGTATGTTGAGAACACAAAGACAAAAATGGCAAATGTCTCTGTCTGTGAGACTTGTGTTCTGCCCCATGGCAACAATATTTTAAAAGATAAATTCAAGGCTATTTGAATTAAGGGGAGGGGAATAAAATTATGAAAAAAGCTATCCATATGGAGATAAGGGTGAAGATAAAGAAGAAATGTATTCCATGGGAAAGAGTCCGCATCAATCCAGTGGAGAGAGGTAAGATACTGAGTTTGGAAATGACCAGTTGGCTAGTTCAGCTGGGGCATAAAGTATATTGTGAAGTCTAGAAAGAGGTTATTGCCTAATTCTGTCAGACTTTAGAAGGAGCTAAAGCTCTTTAACGTTTAATCAAGCTAAAATGTTTCATTTTATCCCTCTCTGTGTATCTATTTTCTCTCCCTGCTGATGCTAGATATATTTGTGGAAGAGTGCTTCCAGGTTTGTGAAAAAAAGCTTACTATGTCGATTCAGGAAATGCCTTTGCTTTGAGCTAATTGTATCCTCGGGCTGACTATTAAAAGCAAATATACTATCAGCTATATAGGGTTAGAGGCAATCATCCAGGCATCTAGCCAGGGAGTTGGGAGGTGTTCCCAGGCACTACACCCTAAGAGCTAATGCTTCCTGCTCTTTCTCTCTCCTTTCTACGTCTATCTCCTGCTCTAGGAACTATAATCAAATCAATATTGCTATTGCTTCTGGAAAAAAGGATTGTCATTTAACTTTTTTACAATCCTACTTAACCATCTCTGGCCATGTGTCCCTTATATACATGGTCTTCCTTTATTAGAATGCAAGTTCCTTGAAGGCAGGTTCTGTCTTATTTTTGTATTTGTAGCCCCAGCTCTTAGCAAAGCACCTGGCACATGGAAGCCACTTTATAAATGTTTTCATTCACTAACTTATTCCTTCTACTCCCTTGGGGAAAGTGGTATGGGAATGCTAGAGGAAAAGATGTCTACTTTAAGTTCTTTATAAAATTTTTCCTTTACCCATGTACATGTGACTCAAAAAGATTTATGATTTTTCTACTTTTAAAATCAAAAGAATAGATCAAATTTATCTGAATATAAGCATTATAATCAGTAGTCCATGGATTGGTGCAAAATAGAAAGAATGTCAAAAGGCATTGGATCACTCCCCAATAGACAGATGTTCAAAAGTTATAACCAAAATATTGTCCATGAAAAAAATTCAAGCAATCAATGGTCATGAAAAAATACTCCAAATCACTTGAAATGGTTATTAAAGCAATTCTGAGCTTTCAGTTCACACCTGTCAGATCGGCAATGTTGGCTTAAAAAAAAAGGAAAACAACAAACATTGAAGGGGTCATGGGGAAAAAAGCACACTGATGCACTGTACGTAGAGCTATCAATTGATACTATGCCCAAAATGTTATTAAACTGTGCATACCTTCTGATATAGAACACTACTACTAAATCTTTCTTTCTTTCTTTCTTTTGCTGAGGCAATTGGGGTTAAGTGACTTGCCCAGGGTCACACAGCTAGGAAGTGTTAAGTGTCTGAGGTCAAATTTGAACTCAGGTCCTCCTGACTTCAGGACTGGTGCTCTATCCACTGCACCACCTAGCTGTCGCCACCAAGCTGCCCCCCCCTTTTTATGGAGGGAGAGGAAGATAAAACAAAAGCTTGTCAATTAAAAGAAAAAAATTTAAAGGCATCAGCTCCTATAAACAGATAATTGAAATTATTTTTTAGGAGTTATCAGGAAACTCCAAGCCCAGGTTAACAGCATATGACCCAATTAATCTTTTTCATGTTTATTCAAATCTGTAGCAGTTTATTAAGTAGGAGTTTAAAAGAAAAATTGTCTTTGAAGAGAAAAAAAGAAGAAATGATGAAAAGTCTTCTAACATGTGACTGTGTAATTCCTGGAAAAAGAAGTGGCTCTTAAATTAACTGAATAACCTAGCTAATATTAAAAACAAAACAAAAGAGGGTTTTTTTTGGTCAAGACTGTGATTTTGTCCATGTAGGGAACTGTCTGGTAGGGAAATTCCTTTTATCAGTTCACCTCAATTTTTACACTTATAGAATTGCTCTGGGATATCGCATGGTTAAGCAACTTGTCCAGGGTTACATTGCCTACATGTTTCATATAGTTTACAGATCCTCAGTGGAGCTTGTACTCAAGTCTTTCCAACTCTATCCACTATGCCATGATGCCTTCCATATGACAATAATAAAAATGGGGGGGAAAGAAAAAGTGGACATTTTACTGCCAGACAAAACTGACTAAAGATGATTTTTATTGGCAATTCAAAAGAAAAAAAAGTGGCACTAACTTCAGACACCACTAAACAACTTTCACTGACTGAAGAAAGGTTGTTTAGAATGACTGGTTATGAGCAAAGCACTAACTCAAAGGTCTTCAGTTAAAATAGATTATTTTGATTATATAAAATTAAAAAGGTTTTGCACAAATAAAACCAATAAGACCAAAATTATAAGAAAAGCAGAAAATGGGTGAGAAGGGAATTTTGCAACAATTATCTCTGATAAAGGCTTCATTTCTCAAATATATAGAGAACTGAGTTAAATATGTAAAAACGCAAGTCATTCCCCTGTCAATAAATGCTCAAAGGATACACACTGGCAATTTTCAGAGACAAAATAATCGAAGCTGTACTATAGTCATATGAAATAATGTTCTAAATTTTGTTTAGAGAAATGCAAATTAAAACAACTCTGAGGTACCACCTCACACCTATCAAATTAATATGACAAAAAAGGAAAATGTTGGATGTTAGAAGGGATATGGGGAAACTTAATACATTGTTAGTGGAATTGTGAACTGGTCCAGTAATTTTGGAGAGTAACTTGGAACTATGCCCAAAAGCCAATAAAACTATACATACACTTTTATTCAGCAATACCACTACTAAGTCTATATCCCAAGGATATCCAAAAAATAGGGGGGAGGCCTCTTTGTACAAAAATATTTATAACAGCTCTTTTGTGGTGGTTAAGAATTGGAAATCAAAAGGATGCCATCAACTGGGGAATGGCTAAGCAAGTTATGGGATAGGATTGTAAAGGAATATTGTGCTATAAGAAGTGGTAAGTAGTTTGATTTCAGAAAAAAAATGTTCAGAAAAATGTACGTGAACTGATGCTGAGTGAAGGGAGCAGAACCAGGAGTAGAACCAGGAGAATCATACAGAGTAAAAGCAACATTGTGTGAGAATCAGCTATAATAGACCTGGCTCTTCTCAGTACTCTGCCTCCAGAGAAAGAACTGATACTTGAATACAGACTTTAACTTTCTTTCATTTTTTCTTTTGAGTCTTTTTGTACAAAATGACTAACATGGAAATGTTATAATTGTACATGTACAAACTATATGTAATGGCTTACCATCTCAGGGAGTGGGGAGAAGAGGGAAAGAGGGAGGCATAGAATTTGGAACTCAAAACTTAAATAAAAATGTTTTATAAAAAAATTTAAAAGCTGATCAGCAAATCGATCTGCATTCAGTAAACCCTTACATTCTCTGTAACTTGGATCAAGACATAGTTGGCATGTTTAACAAATTGACTGATGACACATAACTGGAATGGATAGCCAGGCACTGGGCTGAGTATTGGAGGTACAGAGAGAGGTAAAAGCTACACAGTCCTTTCCCTCAAAGAGCTAATATTCTAGAAATGAAAGGACAACGTGCTTACAGATAAGTCATAGGTAAAAAATATATTTGTATTTATATCTGTATATAAGTAATGTGGAAAATCAAACTGATTTCAAGGAGAAAGGGAGGGTAGATAGGCTCACAACTGGAGAAATGATGGAAAAGATCTGTATCACTGAAGTTAAAATTGTAAACTGACAAATTAGGAAGATCTAATCTAATCTAAAGAACAGTGGGTTGGCTAGGGTGGGATGGGGGAGGGGGGTTCTTTCAGACTCACCAAAATAGAAAACATGACAGAGGAATGGATGAAAAGCATTGGAAATCATCATACAGACCAAGCACTTGACTCCACATTACCACCCAGATTTGCAACATAGGCTTGTATGAGCTCCTCACCTCAAAAACAGTTACTTTGTGCTACTTTATCCTCCTGTCTAAGTTGCAGGATGTAAACTATCCAATGTTTATCTCATTCCCTCAAATTATTTTTTAAAAATCCACTGACATATGTAAAATATATTATATTCATTTCACCTTGACATCATCTTTAATAATGACCAGACTTGGAAATTTCTAAAAACTCCCTCTGTTCACACATCCTACTGAAGCATCTGCACCTATCTGGATAGTTATATTTGGTGTTGTATTTTGCCTTGCCATAACTGGTTATGTCAGGAATCCAGAAATGGGGAAGGAAAAGCAAATCTCAGCTGAAATGGCACATGGTAAATAATCACAAAAATATCATAATAATAAGCATTTATATAGCACTTTAAGGTACACAAAGCGCTTTACAAATATCTCATTTTATCTCATAACAATTCCAGGAGACAGATGCCTGGATAAAATTATCCACATGTTACTGATAAGGAAACTGAGATATCGCATAAATGTTAAAAAAGACTTTTTCGGGTTCACATGCCTAGTCTAAGGGAAGATATGAACTCAGGATGTCTTTGCTCTAGTATCCACTGCCATCCAAAGTGATGATCCCTATGATACATTAGATCCCAAAGGAGGCTAGCAATGTGCTTTCTTCATGAGTTCCTATGGGTGGTTGTGATACTGGACCACCACCAGAGTCATAAGTAGAGCAGGGGAACTGAGAGCTGTCATGGTACATTGGAAAGTTTGCCAGACTTAGATTTGAAATCCTTGGCTTGAATCCTGGATCTTCCACTTAATGAGCTGTGCCCTTGAACAAGTTATAGTCTCTCTGGATCTGAGTTTCCTCATCTGAAAAATGAGGAGATTGGATTAAACAGCCTCTAAGATCCTTTTTAATGCTAAATATTGGATCCTATGTCTAGAGCCCATGACTAGTGCCAAAATGTAAAAAGTCTTAACGTCAATTGTCTCCCAATGATAGAAAAAAAAAAACTGAATATCTAATTAACAAGAATTAGTTAAAATAAGAAGCACATCTCCAACCCTTGGCCCCTAAAACAAGGTCCCAGGGCTTTTTTAAATTAAAAAAAAAACAATAGAAAAGAAAAACAGAAAAGGAAAATAAAACAACACAGAACAGAACACTGTCATGTGCCCAACAGAACATTAGAGAGGATTCAAAATATATAATAAGTTGACAGTTCAAAAAAGAATATATAATAGTGTTAGAAATTATATTCATGAGTATCCATCTTTGCTTCTTTGTAGGTTATTCTTTTGTTATCTGCTATGTGCTTTTTTTTTACTTTATTCTTTTTTTCCCCTTTCCTCCTCCTTGCCTCTCCCAAGTAGACTATAGTTCAACACAGATTGAACTATATTTATAGATACATATATATACACAAAAACCCACACCCACATATCCCCTCTACACATATACACTCATATCCATCCGCAGACCCACATGTATAAACATGTCTACCCACACATACATAAAGCAACATGTATACATAACTATATATAGTCACACATACATATATACACACACATGCATTTACCCATATGTAAACATGTATCTAAACAATATTAGTATGGCTGACATAATGTAGATTTCTCTCTTGATTGAATCTTTAAGTTTGACTTTGTCTAAGAGCAATGATTAATAGCCGTACTGGGTTTTTTCCTATTAAATTCTGCTCCTGATCATTGTTGTAGTGTTTATGTATATCTTGTTTCCTATCCCTAACTTTTTTGCTTTAATTCTGCTCTTTAACTTGCCTTGCTATTACTTCACCTTCCCCCACCCATGGATCCCTCCTTTATTTTCTTCCCCCACTCTTTGCTCCCCCCTCCACCAGCCCCTCTCTCCTTATTTCTTTATAGATTTTGGAGCATGCTATACCCTTCATGATATATGTTATTTGACCCATTCCCCAGATGAGTAGGTTTTCAAAATTACAAGCGCTCCTCCTCTCCAGTACCTTTGTCTATTCTTCCTCTGTACCTCATTTGTATAACAATGACTATTTTTACCTTTTCCTAGGCAGTTTTGCTTTTTAGAGTCAGATCAGACTCAATTCTATCCCAGTCTTTCTTTTGAACTACCCAATTGCTGATGGCAATCTTAAACACATGTTATGCATTTCCATGTAAAAACAAACAATTTGTCCATGTTAAGTTTCTTGAAATTGATGTTTGATATTGGCTTTCATATGTTAAATTTCCTATTGAGTTCGGGTTTGGTTGAAGATCCAGAAAATCTGCAATGTCCTTTTTTTCCCCATTCAATATCAGGGATAATTTTGCTGGATGTGATATTTTTGGCCACTAACCTAGTTTTTTTGATTGCTGTTACATATGATTCTAGGACCTGCAGTTTTTTTTATTACGGCAGCTGATAAGTCCTGTACAATTCTAATTGTAGTTCTAGCATATTTGAATTGTTTTTTTCTTGTATCTTGCCAAATTTTCTCTTTGACCTGGGGTTTCAAAATTTGGCAATAATATTCCTATATGCTTTCCACAAAAGATCTCATTGAGGTGGTGATCAGTGGGTTGTTTTTGTGTTTTTGTTTTTGTTTTTTTTTTTTTTCTATTTATGCTTTCCCCTTATGTTCTCACTCCAGGACAATTTTCTTGGATTATTTCTTGCATTATTATGTCAAGGATCTCTTTTTTATCACAAATTTCTGGCAGTCCAATTATTCTTATATTTTCTCTTCTTGATCTATTCTCTAGATCTGTTTTCTTATATTTCACATTTTGTTCTATTTTTTCATTCTGTTTTGTTATTTCTTGGTCTCATAGCTTCACTGGCTTTCCTTGCCTAATTCTCATTTTCAAAGAGTTATTTCATCTTTAGAATTTTGTACTTCCTTTTCTAGTTGGTTAACTTTTTTTATAATCTTGTTTTTCTTGGATGGTTTTTCTTTTTAGTTTTTAGTTTTTCCTCAAAGTTTCTCATTTGATTTTAAAGTCTTTTTTGAGTTCTTCGATAAATCTTCTCTGGGTAGAGAGTCATTTAACATTACTCTTTGGGTAGAAGAAGCTTTTTTTTACTTCGTGTCCTCTGAAGATGAACCCGTCTTCCCTATTCCCATAGTAAGTTTCTATGGTTGAGGTCTTTCTTCTTTGCTAGTTCATTTTTATTTTTAAATGAGAAGTATTAGTGTAAGCACTTCTAATTATGGGGTGGCAGGAGAGTACTTCTATCTTCCCTTCAGCTCTCCCACTTACCTGGAACCCCAAACCAAGAGCTCCTCCCTCCTGTGAGTGCCCACAGCCAGCACCATCCCTGCCCCAGGATGTCTGCACTCACAGGTGTGCTGGATCCTTCTCACCCAGGGCCACACTTCTGCAGCACAGCTGGGCCCATCATTCCCAATCAAGGTCCTCCAAACTCAGACCTCTACTCCACTTGCTATCCAGGAAGTGAAAATCTCTGTGGTTCTGCTGAGGCTCCAGCCATACCCAGGGCTCCCCACTTGATGTTTCTGCAGAGCCAGCCTGCACCCGAATCAATCCCCTGCCTCCCTGATCTTCTCCAGTTATCCCAGCAGGGGCCCTGTCCTGTCCCAAGTCCCTTTGATTTTTCACCAGTCTATGTTTGCCCTGAGGCACAAATTTGTTCTATTTGTAGAGAAATCTGGAGAGATGGAAATTTACTGACCTAATCTGCCATCTTCCCAGAAAGCTCCCTCCCCATGGGCCTTTTACCACCACAACATAATTAATCCTAAAAAGCTGATATGAGAATACATTTTATGATGTTTAAACTGGAGGTGGGAAAAGTCAAAAATAGATGGGTACAGGTCTGTAATATAGGACTTGGGGGTTTGCAAAGTGCTTTACAAATACTATCTTATTTGGTTCTCTCAGCTACACTGGGAGATAGCTATATTATCATCCCCATTTTATAGATGAGGAAACTGGGGCTAAAATAGATTAAGCAATTTGCCCAGGATGACGCAACCAGTAAATTTTTGAGGAAAGCTTTGAATTTGGGCCTTCCTGACTCCAAGTTTAGCACTATATGCACTGTGCCTCAATCAGTCATTCAATAAATATTTATTAAGTGCTTTCTGTGGGTCAGGTATTGTGCTAAGCATTGGGGATAGTGCTTGCCTTCAAGAAGCTTGCAATCTAATAGAAAGAGTCACCTACATGTAGGAGGCTCAGAACAATTCACTGACTTATTGGCCCAAGGCCACACAGCTCAGAACCCAAGTCATGGTCATTTGACAAAAGTCTGCTCTGTTCTTCCCAGTCTTTTCCACTATGCCATGCTATCTAAGCCTGTGTCTTTGAAACAATTATTCAATCAATACATCACCATTTTAGTACTGCTACCAAATGTGGAAAGAATGTTTACTTGCCCTGAAAATTCTCAGGGGATCCTTTTTTAGCAAACTGGTGAGATTTTTGTGAGCAGTTTCTGGGGAGGAGGTGAGTAGTTGCCTGAGTCATCTGTGGGAGTTATGCCATACTGAATTTCTGTTAAAATAACCTCCATTCCTAAGCTTCTGTTCCATTTATTTTAAAAACTCCTAAAATATAATTATATTATTATAATTTTAAATGGCTATTTGTCACATTAATCTTCAAAACCAAAGTATTTCAGTGGAAGAGAGGGGTGATCTTCCCTTTGAAAATGAATTGTGTCACTAAAAGCTTCAAATTAAAGGACTGGGTATTGAGTTTCCCTAATGACACATTTGTGTATAAGTCCTCTAAGCCATTTATGACTTGAAAAACAGATCTTTTTCCTTTTCCCATTAGTATAAAACAATGCCTTTAAAGAGAAAAATAAAGCAAGGTCATCTTAAAAGTCAAGTTCCAAAACAAATTCACAAAGACGGGATGGGAGAGATAGGACTGGACACTAATTAATCTTTAAAAAAAAAAATCTAGGAGTCTTAGTAGACTGAAAATTCAATATAAATCAGAGGAAATGGATTGAGTTTTTCCAAATAGGAGAATATGAACATGACTAAGGAGAAGAGTCAAACAAATCAAGTAACTAAGTTCATTTATGTTACAGAAATGACATGGCAACCAAAAAAACTAATGAAATCATAGAAAAACGTAGCGATACTAAAAACAAACAAAACCCAGTTCTTAAGAATGACAAATAATTTACAGTCACAGGACAAAAATTTATCCAAAACAGTAAAAGAGAAACACAACTCTTACTCAAGTTGTTAATCAAAACAACTCTTAAAATTTTATGTCACTGGCTCTCTTCAACAATGAAATGTTTCAAACCACTTCCAATTGTTCAGTGAAGAAAGCCAGAGAGAGGGATGTGAAATGTGGACCACAACATAACATTTCCATGCTCTCTATTGATATTTGTTTGCATTGTGTTTCCCTTCTCAGATTTTTTTTTCCTTGAAGATCCCATTTTTTCTTGCACAACAATGATGTGTGGAAATATGTATACATATATTCTATTTGTCAAGTATTTTAACATAATTAACATGTAGTGGATTTCCTGCCATCTAGGGGAGGTGTGGGGAGTAGGGCAGGAGAATTTGTAACGGAAAGCTTTGTAAGGGTCAATGTTGAAGAATTACCCATACATATGTTTTGCAAATAAAAAGCTTTAATAAAGAAAAAAAAGATTTTATGTTACACTACCTGTCATCTAGGGGTGGGGTGGGAGGAAGGAGGGGAAAAATTTGGAACAAAAAAAATTTTGCAAAGGTCAGTGTAGAAAAATCACTCATATGTTCTGTAAATAAAAAACTAATTAAAAAAAAGATTTTATGTTACAGTAAATTGGCATGAAAATAAGCATACTAATATACTTGATAGAGTAATAAATTTGTCCAAGCATCCTGGAAAGCAATTAGGAATTACATTTAAAATGTTAATAAAATGCTCTTTGACCCAGAGATACCACTGCTGGATCTATTATCAAAGACTAAAAGAAAGGCCCCATATATACCATCATTTTCATTCCAGCACTTTTTTGTACAAGAAACAAAGCAGAATAAATGTATATTGATTAGAAAATGGCTAAACAAATAATATATGAATGAAATGGGAAATCACACATAATAAGAAAACAACCAATATAAAGAATTCTGAGAAACCTGGAAAATCTTAAATGAACTAATGCAAAGTGAACATAATCACGTAAACAAAGTATGCAATGACTGCAAAAATGTAAATCAAAAGAACAAAATAAAAAATTGAAACTAAGGGCACTTTAATCATAATAACCACATTTAGCCCAGAAAGTACTGGAGAAAATGTAGTTCCTTTCTTCACAGAAGGGGTTGATGATGGGTTCTGAATATGATGTGTACCATCAGTCACAGTTGATAATTTTGTTGAACTGATTCTTTTTTCTCATTTTTATTGATTTTTTTTACAAAAAATTTTTCACTAGTTGGGGGATAGGAAAGATATATTCATAAATAAAGGTTATATGAAAATTAGATGTAAATAGAAATAAAATTTCAAAACAGGATAAAATATTTTAAAAGGCTTCATATTCAGCAGTGTGAAAAGGAGGTATGATATTCCTGCTGAAATCTGCCCAAATCAAATTCTACCTGTAATATTGTGGTCAGTTCTAGGCATCCTATATTAGGAAGGACATTGATAAACTAAACTGCCTCAATGTAAACAATCAAAATGGAGAAGGACCTGAAAATCATGCAATTTTGTTAGTTGTCCTTTGTTCTTGTGGAGGACTAAAATAACATTATTTATGTTAAAGTCAAGTTACAGTGTGTCCAACTATGGCTAATCAGACCAGTTTGAGCTAGAATGCTCTACTACAGGTCGGGAACAAGAAGTCCATGTGAACATTTGGGGTAGATTCTTTAAATATGTGCATTTCACACTACAACTCTACTTTGTTCATAAGCACAGTGCCTTTTTTAATGAGAGTATGTCGAGCTGGGTGGGCCTTTGCCAGCAACTCCCACATCACACAATCAATTCCTAAATTCTTCAGCAAGACCTTGAGATTGTCCTTGTATTGTGTCATTTTGAAGACTGGTTGAAGGAACTGGAAATTTTTAGCCTGAAGAGAAGACCCAACAGGATTGGAAATTGATGGTTATCTTTTAATGTTTGAAGATTTATTTTCTAGAAGAGAGAATTGACTTGTTACCCCTGAAGCCAGAGAGTGGTACTAGGAGAAAATATGGAAGAATGAAAAAGCACTTATTAAGAACTAACTATGTAAGAACAAAAGGTCAAGAGCTTCAAGAGAATTAATGAAAAAAAAAAGGCTGATGATGGTGGACTTGCTGTACCAGATCTAAAACTATATTAAAAGCAGCACTCATCAAAACCATTTGGTACTGGCTAAGAAATAGAGTAGTCGATCAGTGGAATAGGATAGAATCACAAGACAAACTAGGAAATAACTATGGCAATTTAGTCTTTGATAAACCCAAAGACCCCAGCTTTTGGGATAAGTACTCATTATTTGACAAAAACTGCTGGGAAAATTGGAAACTAGTGTGGAAGAAATTAGGGCTTGACCCACATCTAACACCACATACCAAGATAAGATCTAAATGGGCTCATGATCCAGATATAAAGAGTGATATTGTAAGCAAATTAGAGGAACGTAATATAGTTTACCTCTCAGACCTGTGGAGATGGAATAAATTTATGTCCAAAGAAGATTTGGAACTCCTTTGAAAACCAGATAGATAACTTTGACTATATTAAGTTAAAAAGTTTTTGCACAAACAAAACCAATGCAGTCAAGATTAAGAGGGAAGCAATAAATTGGGAAATTATCTTCACATTTAAGGGTTCTGATAAAGGTCTCATCTCTAAAATATATAGAGAATTGTCTCATATTTATAAAAATTCAAGCCATTCTCCAATCGATAAATGGTCAAAGGATATGAACAGACAATTTTCAGAGGATGAAATTAAAACTATTTATAGTCATATGAAAAGGTGCTCCAAATCACTATTGATCAGAGAAATGCAAATCAAGACAACCCTGAGGTACCACTACACACCTGTCAGATTGGCTAAAATGACAGGAAAAGTTAATGATGAATGTTGGAGGGGATGTGGGAAGGCTGGGACACTGATGCATTGTTGGTGGAACTGTGAACGGATGCAGTCATTCTGGAGAGTAATTTGGAGCTATGCTCAAAAAGTTATCAAACTGTGCATACCCTTTGACCCAGCAGTGTTTCTACTGGGCCTATATCCCAAAGAGATCTTAGAGGAGGGAAAGGGCCCCACATGTGCAAGAATGTTTGTGGCAGCCCTTTTTGTAGTGGCAAAAAAACTGGAAACTGAATGGATGCCCATCAATTGGAGAGTGGCTGAATAAATTATGGTATATGAATGTTATGGAATATTATTGCTCTGTGAGAAACGACCAGCAGGACGATTTCAGAGAGGCCTGGAGAGACTTGCATGAACTGATGCTGAGTGAAATGAGCAGAACCAAGAGATCATTATACACGGCAATAACAATACTATATGATGATCAATTCTGATGGACATGGTTCTCTTCAACAATGAAATGTTTCAAACCACTTCCAATTGTTCAGTGAAGAAAGCCATATACACCCAGGGAGAGGGATGTGAAATGTGGACTACAACATAACATTCTCATACTCCTGATTGATGTTTGCTTGCATTGTGTTTCCTTTATCTGATATGTCTTCTGTGTAGATACGATTTTTCTTGCACAACAATGATAAGTTTGGAAATATGTATACATATATTCGATTTGCCAAATATTTTAACATAATTAACATGTGGTGGATATCCTGCCATTTAGGGGAGGGATGGGGAATTGGGGGGGGAAAATCTGTAACAGAAAGCTATGTAATAATTAACATGTAGTGGATATCCTGCCATCTAGGGGAGGGGTGGGGAGTTGGGGGGAAAAATTTGTAACGGAAAGCTATGTAAGGGTTATTGTTGAAGAATTACCCACACATATGTTATGCAAATAAAATAAAATTAAAAAAAAGAAAGAAAGCTATGTAAGGGTTAATGTTGAAGAATTACCCATACATATGTTTTGCAAATAAAATAAAATTTAAAAAAAATCTTCAATTAAAAAAAAAAACTAACTATGTGCAAAGCACTGTGCTATCCGTGTGTTAGGAATACAAATAGAGAAGTAAGATAGTTCCTGCTCTGCAGAACTCACATTAATGGGAGAGACTATGCTTAAGGAAGTTTGCTAAGTGGCCAATGTAAGCCTGCTTTCAAGGAAAAGGGTTACCTTGGTAGGTTGGAGTTCTCCCAAATGGTTATCTCCAAACAAAAGCTAGATTATCAGGTGAATCATAGAAGATAGTCTCCTTTAGAGACGGATTAGACTGCTCAATCAATAAATGTGTAAAAAGGATCTAATTTATGCCAGACACTGTGCTAAGTGCCGGTGATAAACAAAAAGGCAAGACAGTGCATGCCTCAAGGAGCTTGTCTATTAGGGGAAATTACAAACAATTATCTACAGATAAGCTATAAATGATTAAATGAGAGAAAGCTCTAGAATTAAAGGAAATCAAGGAAGCCAGGAGGTAGACATGAAGAGGGAGGACCATCAGGCATTCCAGACAGCCAGAGGAAAATGCTGAGATCTGAGAAATGAAGTGTTTTGTTCCCCGAATACCCAGGAGGCCGCTGTCACTGTATGGAAGAGTATACTTTGGAGAGTAAGGTGTCAAGAAGACTGGAAAGGTAGAACTTTGAATGCTAATCAGAAGATTTTCTATTTTTTTTCTGGAGGTAATAAGGATTTTTTATTAAATCTTATCAATTTTATTAATTAAAAAATATTAATTTTATTAAGTAGAGAGGTGACATAATTGGACCTGCATTTAGGAAAATCACTTGAGTGAATGAATGGAGAATGGACTGAAGCAGGGAGGCTTAGGGTAGAGTGAACACCAGCAGTTAAGGTCCAGGGGTGAGGTGACAAGGACCTGTACTGGAGGAATGGAAGATGTTACAAAGGTGAAGCTGGATATTGGAGGCAGGATGAAGGAATAGTGAGGAACTGAGGATGACACTCAAGTTGTAAACCTGTGGCCTGAGACGACAAGGGTAGTTTTGCCCTGTAGAGTAACAGGGAAAGTAGGAGAGGGAAAGGGTTTGGGACTAAAGAGAATGAATTTCACATGTGGATATGTTGCATTTAAGATGTTTTCTGGGTATCCAGTTTGAGATGTCTGAAAGTCACTTAAAGATGCAAGACCAGGACTCAGCCAAAAAAAAAATTGGGACAGGGTAGGGAGATTTGAAAATTAGGGTAGAAATGGTCATCACAAGAGTTGATGGGATCACCAAGGAAAGAAGTATAGAAGGAGAAAAGAAGGTCTAGGATGGAACCCCGAGGGATACCTACAATTAGAGGGTATGATCTGGAGAAGGATACAGAAAAGGAGACAGAGAAGAAGCAGTCAGCTAGGGAGCAGGAGAACCAGCAAAGAATAGTATCCCAAAAACTTAGAAGAGAGTATCAAAGAGAAGAGGATGATCAGTGTAAAAGGCTTCAGAGAAGTCAAGGAGAATGAGGATTGAAAAAGGCCATTGGATTTGGCAAGTAAGAGATCATTGGTGACTAGAGAGACTAGTTTCAGTGAAATAAGGCAAGAAGCCAAATCGTGAGAGGTTAAGAAGAGAGGAAGAGGAGAAAAAGTAGAAGAACCTATTGTAGATGCCTTTTCACAGAGTGTAGCACCCGAGGGCAAAAGAGAGATAGGATGATATTTAGCAGGAACAGAAGGGTCAAGAAAGGGCTTTTTGAAGATGAGGAAGACATGGGCATGTTTGTAAATGGATAGGGAATGAGCCAGTAGGGGTGGAGATTTTAAAAATAAATAATGGAGTGGGGACAGAGGAGACACTCTGTTGTAGGAGACAGTAGAGAATGGAATTACTTATGCAGGTAGAGGGGTCAGCCTTGGTAAAGAATAAGCCCCCCGTTTTATATGAGAGGAATGAAGAAGGAAGGAGGGGCAGAAGGCAGCTGAATGATAAGGGATAAAGGAGTTCATTGTGAATGGCCTCAATTTTTTTTCTGTAAAACATGAGACAGATTTGGAAGAGAGAAGCCATGGGAAGTTTAGGGGATGAGAAGGTTTAGAAGAGCTGCTGTGAAGAGTTAAGTTGATCAGCGATATATAGTAGAATTGTCACATAGCAGTGAGATCCTGTTGAGATTATATAACATTAATTTATAATGGATCTAATTGGAACACTTGTGATTTTTTGCCACCTTTCTTCAGGAGCACATGTGTTTTCTTCCTCCCTTCCTTTCCTCCCTCCCTCCCTTCCTTCCTTCCTTCCTTTTCCTCCTTTCCTTCTCATCCTTCCTTCCTTCCTTCCTTCTTTCCCATCCTTCCTTTGCTTCCTTTCCTTCCCTTCCCTTCCTTCCTTTCCTTCTTTCCTTCCTTTCTTTCCTCCATTCCTTCCCTTCCTTCCTTCCTTCCTTCATTCCCTCCCTTCCTTCCTTCCTCCCTTCCTTTCCTCCCTCCCTTTCTTCCTTCCTTTTCCTCCCTTCCTTCTCATCCTTCCTTCCTTCTTTCCCATCCTTCCTTTGCTTCCTTTCCTTCTTTCCTTCCTTTCTTTCCTCCATTCCTTCCCTTCCTTCTTCCCTCCCTCCCTCCTCCCTTCCTTCCTTCCTTCTTTCCTTTCTTCCCTCTTTCTGTTCATATAGGGTATCAAACCCTTACTACAGATGCTCTTAAAAGCATTTCTTTTCTTTTGTACCTCAGCACCCTCTCAAGATATCTTAGGGTTTACTGGTTAGATTTTTCTTAAAGACCATACTTCAAATTAAAACCAATCTGATTCACTTTGGCCGCCAATAGGTCCTAGCCCAAGCCCTATTTGGTTGGGTCCTGATTGTCTCAGAATTAATGTAAATAGCAGTCAATTCTGTTTCATCCTGAAACCCTGAGGGTCTTCCCCTCCCAGATTTATTTATTTATTTGGATTTGGGGTGTGGGGGGGGAGGGCGAGGTTTAAGAGATTTTTTGGTCTAAATTGCTACCTCACCATAATCACTGAATGGGTGTTGCCTCGGTCAAACAGACCTGTTTTTCCCTTAGCCTTAAAAGGTCCAGGTCTCCCGCTGCACCAGGCCCATCTCTGGATCTCTATCTGGCCACTGGTCCCAGGGAGGCAGTGACCTTCCCCGGCCCTCCCTCACTTGCATGTCCCGGCATTCCCTCCCTGACGTCATGGGGCTCTTCGGCAGCCTCCCCTCCCTGGAGTCGGTATCAGTACTTACTACATGTCCCACGGATGAGAAAACCGGAGTCATCATGCAGGTACCGGCGTGGCCCTCATCACAGCGCGAGCTCCTGAGAGCAGGAAGCAGGCTTGTTTCTGACTTTCTTTGTGTCCCAGGACACCTAACAGAGGGCCAGGCCGATCAGTGATTGATCGATGGGGCATCATGCCAACCCCTGCTGCTGTCACGTGCCAGCGGGAAGGCCCCAGGGACTACCCTTCCTACTAAAATCCCAGATCCTTTCAGCTTTCACATGACCAGAAGCAGCCAGAAAGTTTTTTAGCCCTCAAATGTCACCACATCCGTGGAGTTCCTGGAAGGGCCCATTGAACTAGGGGTGCCCGTGCTCCCTAAAAAGGTCCCTGGGGACCAGAGCATCTTCCATTACACAGGAATCAGGATCTGTGTCCTCCATTCCGCCTGTGAAGACGTCATCATTCGGGGTCCCCTCACAGAACGCAGCAGGACAGAGGTTACGTGGCTTTTCTCCCCACGTGCAGTCCTTGCCTCAGTCCCTGCTCGCGCAGGGCGTCTGGGTCCAGGCCTCCCGCCTGCTATCGCCCCATTTCTGAGCCGGCGTTAACATCCTCCGAGTCCAGACCAGCTCCCTCTTCCGAGGCCTCCTGTGACCGAGGGCGGGGCCTGCAGAAGAGAACGGGCTGCTCACTGCCAGGGCTCCGGCCTCAGTGGGCTTCAGTCACTCCCTGACGGCTCACCAGCACTGGGCCGCTTTCCTACGGGTTGGGATGGGGAGACCGGACGTGGCTCCCCTGGCATGTGCTGCCCCTCAGCTGGCTGTCCCAGGTTTTCAGGAGGACCCCAACATCAGGAGGGGATGCCCGACCTGCCAGTGATGGAAGTGAGGGAGGGCCGGGCGAGGTCCCCGGCCTCCCTGTCAGAGCCACTTGGGGTCCGGTGGCCAGAGAGCAATCAGGAGGACTGCAGACCGCCCTGGACACAGGGGAGCAAACCGCGATCCGGACCGGGAAGGCCTCTAGAGAGCCCTGGTCAACCCTCTAATCCAGGAGACTCATTTGGTAGATGAGGGAAACTGAGGCAAAGGTGGAGGTTCCAAATGCCCCCGAAATGAACACCAGGGGGAGTCTGATGCCCTAGGACTCCGGGTCGGTGCTTTTTCTGCAGGGAGTGTCAGGTCCCATGTGAATTCTGGTCTCTCTCCCTCCCGGCCTCTCTACCCGGGCTGCCCCATCTGGCACATATTAACCAAGGTTGTTTCTTTCATGGATTCCTTGGCAAACTAAGGTCCACTTCTCAGAATAACATTTAATTGACTACATGGTAATTCAAGGGCGTGCTAAATTTCATTCAGAGTATTGTAAAAACAAAGTTGTAATTTTTTTTCCATCCAAGTTCACAGACCTCCTAAAATCTACTCCTCCTCTGACTCCTTGAGGGTCTGTGGACCCCAGGTTAAGAGCCTCTAGGACAGAGAGAGATGACAGTAATGAGGAGAGATGACCTAGAATGACTATTTTGGGGTCCTTCAAAGGGGAGAGCCATGCTCCTGCCCCACAGCCAGAAGAGCCTAATGGCCAGGATCTACAGACATTTCTGCAGCTCACTGTGAATCAAGCAGAGCACCCCAGCCCCCCCCCCAAGTCCTTACCTCCTGTTGGAGTCCCTGCCCAGGTGGCTGCCCAATTCCCTAACAGGCTGTGAGCCCAGGGGCCAGCACACACTCTGCCTCAGCCCACAGTGATGGAGATAGGACGCGTCCATTAAGCAGCTCCCCTTCCTGATTCTCCCTCTGCAGATTTGGAATGACAAGGGGAGAAGTGAAGAGGAAGCTTCACCCTGGGAAATGGGATTTAAGATTAGCTTGTTACTTCTATTTCTTGTTTCTATTACTGTGGCATCTGCTGCTGAAGTAGTTCCTTGATATCACAGGGATTTTTTTTTTAATTAAACTGTTGGCTTTCCCTGTCCTTAGAGGCAAAGGTGAAGTGTCTGGCTCTAGGGAGAACTGAGGGCTTTCCAATGGGATAGGAAAGTAGGGGCCCATAACGAGTCACGACTGCCGGTGGTGGGGAAACAGCCTGTAGTTAGTTAATCAGTGAACACATTGCCCTAGAGCCCCAGTTCTCTTGTCCTCCTTGTCTTTCTCACATTAATGCCAGCTCAATCTTTGAACCTGAGGCATCCCCATTGTGTCCCTGTGTTCTCCATCTTTCTCTCTCCATGTCCCAGTCTCTTCTACTCATTCTCCCTCCTTCTTGCCTTCAATCTGCCTCCTCACAGAAGCTAAAACTTTTTTCTTTCTCTTCAAACTCCCCTTGCCACTCCAAATCCCTCATCCCTCATCCTGCCTTTCTGCAGAAGACCACCTACTGAGCCAGGGAGATGGAAGCTGCACATAGGGGAACTGCCCCATTTTCTCTATTCCACAGATCAAAACCTCTCTGCATCTTCACTCACTCTCATCCCCTTTGCTTTCGTCTCAGAAGATTAGATCTCCTTCCCAGGACTAACCCTTAATTAGAATTTGTGTCCTTGATGCCATTCATTTCTCTGCTAAGTCTTTCCTTAATGTTCGTTCCTCATCTTCAGTCTTTCCCCCTCTTATCCTTCCTTATAACCTAGAAATTTTTCTAGTGATAATGTGGCTACAAAGCATGGAGTACCAGGCTCCAAAGAGTCATCACCCAAAAGGTAATAGAGAGGCACATGGTAGGGTTTAGCAGACTGCAATTTATTAATCTAATCAGTCAATGAGCATTTATTAAACACATGTCCCAGACACTGTACTATAAAGAGTTTTTAAAAATATTGTCCCTGAGATCAAGGATCATATGTTCTATTGGAGGGGACAACATATGAATATATACAAGGTCCACACAGAGCAGATGAAGGTATCTAAGAGGCAAAGGCATTAGATATTGGAAAAGGCCTCCTGCAGAAGGCAGATTTGAATTGATTCTTACAGAAAGCCAGAGCAGCTGTCCCCAGGGATGGGGGACAGCCAAGGCAAAGGTCTGGAGAGAGGAGATGAAGTGATATATTGAGGAGCTACAAATAGGCCCATGTGCCTGTATGCATGGTGAGAAGACGACTGGGAAAGTGGGGAAGGATCAGGTTGTGAAGGCCTCTAAGTGCCAGAGGACTTGATCCTCAGTCTTGGAGATAATAAGGAGTCTCTGGAACTCACTGACCTGGGTAGTGATGTAGACCTTTGTTTTAGGTATAACTCACACATAGCTGAAGAGAGGGTGAAATGTTGTAAAGGAAAAAAAAATTGTGCCCCAGGAACAATTATCAAATTGATTATCAAATGATTATCAAAGTGAAGGTGAAAAGGAGGTGGGCTATTATGCATGGAAGACAAAGGAACCCATGTAATGGCAAGAGAGGCAGCTGGGTGGTCTGCAGGGGGTGCCAGGTCGAGTCAAAAATACTCCTTCTTGAGGCCAAATATTGTCTCAGACACTTTTTTTTGCCTGGGCAAATCACTTAATCTGCTTTAATTTCTTCATCTGTAAAATGAACTGGAGAAGGAAATGGCAGTCACTCCAGTATCTCTGCCAAGAAGACCCCAAATGGGAGTCACTTAAGAGTCGGACACAACTGAAAATGACTGAACAAGGACAACAAGAGATCCATTCACCAAAGGTGTTTACCATTGTCTCAGAGGAGAAGGAGCCAAAGATTCCCAATAGAGATGAGGGCTTCCCTTCAGGATGGATGGATGTGCTGGTTGCACCATAGCCTGAAGTAGCCCAGAGCCTGCCTCCTAAATGAGAACTACATTCAATTCTGAGAGGATAGCCACACTCCCTGGAGAGGAAAGCCTGATCAGAAATAACAACTGCTTGTTGTCTAGAGTCCAGACTCGAATTTGCAGCTGCTTGAACAAATGCTCAAGCTTGGCTATAAGTACGTCTGTATCTGAGACAGGCTTTGCAAATGGACAAGGAGCTAAGCTCACAAATGAATAATGAGGATTGCTTCTGGGAGACTGTCTATGGCTTCTACCGGCCCTAAGCTTGTCCTAGAAACCAGGAGGTCTGGCCATTTAATGCCTGCCTTCTTCCAGGGTGACTGAGAGCCATAGAATATGTTAGTTTCTGATGAATCAAGGTTGAGAATCACCCCAAAATGATGGAGAAGTTGAGACTTAGTGGGCATGAGGAGGCTCATAATCCCTCGTAAACTATGACTAACAGAGCACCCTACAACTGCAGGGAACCTTAGTGACCAGCAAGTCCAGTCCTTAAAGATGAGGGCAGGAGTTGGGAAAGATCATTCAGGGCAGTTTTGGCAAGAACTTTTCTGAAACATCTCAGTGGTGAAGTGGATTGAACTTGATAGGAAATCCTGAGTTCAAATCTAGCTTCAGTTACTTACTAGCTATATGACTCAGGGCAAGTTATTTTAACTTTAGTTTCTTCATCTATAAAATGAGGATAATAGTATCTACCTCTTAGGGTTGCTATGAGGATAAAGTGAAGTAATATTCTATAAAGTGCTCTTCAAAGTACCTGGAAAATAGTAGGTTGTTAGTAATTGCTTACTTTAAAACAAAACAAAATCTTATTCCTTCCATTTCTTTGGTGATTTCTTTTTTTGATTCTTTTATGTTATTTGCCATATTTTTTTTCAATGTGATTGAGGGGAACTTGGCTTAGATAACATCTCTCATCGAATCATTTTGAGGGATAAAATAGCCTTCCCCCCACTAATTAACTTTTCTGCTTTTTTTAACATGAAAGATATTTCTGAATATAGCTTCTACCCTCTGCCTGATTCTTTCTCAATAACAACAAAATACAGCAAAACACAACAACAACAACAAAAAAAAACGATCGTATTAGACATCATTCTAGACTCAGAGTCCCCAACTTTTCTGCTTTTAGGCTCTCTCTCTTCTAGCTCATCCTCCACAAAGCTGTCAAAATTAGCTTCCTAATGGACATATCTTACCATATTATTTCAATGCTTAAAATTCTCAGAAGGCTTCATATTGCCTTTAGGATAAAACAAATTCTTTTTAAAAAAATGTTAAACGTGCAATTCTTATATACATATTTCAACAATTATCATGTTGCACAAGAAAAATCAGATAAAAAAGGGAAAAATGAGAAAGAAAACAAAATGCAAGCAAATAACAATAACAAAAAGTGAAAATACTATGTTGTGTCCACACTCAGTTCCCACAGTCCCCTCTCTGAGTGCAGATGACTCTTTCCATCACAAGTCTATTAGAACTGGCCTGAATCACCTTGCTGTTGAAAAGAGCCTCGTCCATCAGAATTGATCATCACATAATCTTGTTGTTGCTGGGTACAATGTTCTCTTAGTTCTACTCACTTAGCATCAGTTCATGTAAGACAAAAATTCTTTAACCTGCTATTTGAAGCCCTCCAAGATTTAGCTTCCACCCAGTTTTCCAGATTTGCTTCATAAGCTCATAGAAAGCTGGAAGGGACTTTGGATGTTGTCTGGGCCAGGACTTACTAAATTTTTTCACTCATGACCCCTTTTCACCCAAAACAGTTTTATGTGATACTGAGCATATAGGTACATAAAATAGGTATACAAATCATTTACTGATAATAAATCATAATTTCATGCCCCCTACATTCAGTTATGAGACCCCATATGGAGTTGTGAGCCACAGTTTAAGAAGTCGGGGTTTAGTCCAATACCCTTAGGAAACTGAGGCCTGAAGCACTCAAATGACTTGTTTATGGTTACAGACATAGTAAACAACAGAACAAATTCTGCATTTGAGACCTTTCACTTCCAAATACAGTGCTCTTTCCAGAATACCATGCTGCCCCAATGAAACAGTTTATACATGAGGAAAACATAGCATAGTAGATAATGGCATAAAAAAATTACATAGATCCACTAGCAATTAAATAAATGCAGAAGAAAACAAATTTAAGCTACCCAAATTCAACTAGGGAAAATTAAAATAAATTATACAAGCCATTGTTGGTGAGGATGTGAAGAAAGTATCCTTAGAATTTGCTGGCAGCAGCATAAAAATGCATATTCAGTCTTTCTGGAGAGCAATTTAGCAGTAGGTAACAAGAACAATAAAAGTGTTCCTATCTTTTAACCTAGTAATTTCACTTTGGGGAATATCCCCTAAGGTAATAATCCAAAAGAAACAAGAAAGCAATTTGTACAAAAATATTCATTGTGATGCTACTTATAATGTCAGAAAAATGGAAACCCAAATGCCCAATGTTAAGGGAAAAAACAAATTGGGGGTTATCAATGGAATACTCTATATTAAAAAAATTTTTCTAAGCTCTCTTTCTCTTCACTCTTTTTCATTAATTCCCTTATTCTTGACCTTTTATTCTTCCAGATAAAATTTTAAATTATTTTGTCTAAATCTATAAAATAATCCTTTGGAAATTTCATTGGCATAGTACTGGACAAGTAAATTAATTTAGGTAGAAGTATCTTTTTCTAAATATTTTCTTGGTCTACCCATGAGAAATAAATATGTTTCAAATTATTTAAATCTCTTCATTTCTATACAGAGTTTTGTGTATAGAAGTAGAGCTGTGTTTATTTTGGCAAGCAGACTTCCAAGTATGTTATATCTTTATTGTTGTTTTAAATGGGTTTATACTTCCTATCACTTCCTGTTAGATTTTGTTGGTAATATGCAGAAATGCTGATGATTTATGTGGGTTTATTTTATATCCTGCAATTTTGTCAAAGCTTTTAATTGTTATAACTATTTTTCAGTTGATTCTCTGGGATAAACCATTGTCCGCAAAAGGCAGTTATTTTGTATCCTCTTTGATTTCTTATTCCTTCAATTTCTTTATCTTGTTCTTTGTTCTTTTTGTTATCTTTTTTTATCTTTGTTCTTATTGTGATATCTAGAATTTCTAACATTACATTTAATAACAATAGTCATAATGAACATACTTGCTTTATCCCTAACTGCATTAGAAAGTTTTATCTCCTGCTGAGTGAAGTGAGCAGAATTGTATATATATACAATAACAGCAAAATTGTGGGATGATCGACTATGACAGAATAGACTTTCAATGGAAAGTGCCATCCATCCACATCCAGAGAGAGAACTATGGAGACTGAATTGAATTGAATTAAAGCATACTTTGTTTTGTTTTGTTTTTTCTTTATCATGTTTTTTCCCTTTTGTTTTATTTTTCTTCCACAACATAATAAAGAACTATGTTTAAAATGATTGTACATGTGTAACCTTATTATATTGCTTGCTGTCTTGGGAAGGAGGGAGGGAAGGAAAGGAAGGAGAAAAAAAAAATTGGAACTCAAAATCTTACAAAAGTGAATGCTGAAAACTATTTTTACACATAATTGGAAAAAATAAAATATTAAGTAAAAAAAGAAAAGGAATCCAGAAAAAAGTTAATTTCTACTATAAATATTGCTTATATTAAGAAAAAATTTACTCATTCGTATTTTCTAATGTTTTTAAAGCTTATCAAAAAGCTTTTCCTACATCTGTTGAAGTAATCTTGTGATTTTTATTGTTCTTTTTTTATGAATATGGATGATGTTTATAATCTTCCTACTACTGAACCAGTCCCGTATTCCTGGAATCCTACATGGTCATATTGTACAATCTTCATGATATATTGTTATAGTCCCCTTTATGTGAACATTTTGCATCAATATTTATTAGGAATATTGATTTATAGTCTTCTTTCTCTGTTTTGGCTCTCCTTACATTAGGTATCTGAGACCATATTTATATCATAGAAGAAATTTGGTAGTATGGTATTTTACCTTATTCTTTCTCATACACACACACCCTACAAAAGGCAGTATGGCAGCCTGAAGATAGAGAGCTGACCTCAGAGTCAGGAAGACCTAAGTTCAAGTCCGATTTTAATTAAGGAGGCCCTGGACAAGTCATTTGACTTCTTTTTGATCTAGCCAATTCTCCAGACTCTAAGTTGCAGGAAAGGTGCCATCCTAAATTGGTAAAGGTTTCTCCAATAAAATGACAGCTCTGGTGGCTGCCCCTAATCCCAACCTAACTCAAAACTTTCATTTAGATCAGTGATTCTTTACCCTTTGTGTCATGAATCTCTTTGGCAGAAATGGTAAACCTATAAGCCCCCCCCATCAGAAAAAGGTTTTTAAATGCATAAAACTCACAGGATCACAAAAGAAGCCAATTACACAAAATAGCTATCATATTTTTAAAAAACCATGTGGTTACATATTCTAAAATAAGGATAAATACATTATAAGTGTGAGAGCATGGGATATAACCCTGACTTGGTCACTGACAGAGACAATTGTACCCTTAATCCTCACCACCCATATATATCCCCCTAAGACTCTGAACACTGAAATCCCTCCCTGTGCACAATCTCCTATCCTTCCATCTCTTCTTCTGCCTCTTTCCTCCTAAACTTCTTATTCTTCCATCCTTTATGTTCCAAGTTCATTATCTCTGCTCTGTGCTCACCTTTCTCTACCTAGTCTTGAGAGTTAAAGGGATTTTTGTTTATTTTTAAATTTTGTTTTAATTTCTCAGACACTAAATAAAATGAGCATTTCCATATATAAAGCAGAACAGGAAAAGAAAAATGTACATGAAACCATGAATCTCTCTCAGGTATGGTTTACTTTTCCTTTTAAATTTATAATAAATACGGCATGAAAGTTTCAAAGCTGTCCTCCTTGTCCCCCTTTCTTTCTGGCCTTCCTTCTCTTCAATTAAAAAAAAAAGTATTTCAATGACCATCTTTTCTGTTCTTTACCTTTTTTTTTTTCAATTTTAGGGAAAACATTGCTGACTTCCCAAACAAAGAAAACTAAGAAAACCTAAACCCTTATAACATATACAGTCAAGCAAAAGAAATTCCTACACTGTGTACCAAAATGTCCATCTCATTCTGTATCTTGAGTCCATGCCCGTCACCATATAGCTCTGATTAGCTGTTTCATAGCTGTTTATTTTTGTAGTCTTAAGATTATTGTATACTTTTTTCTCCTGGTTCTTTTTATTCTATTCCATTCTATTCATTCTATTAATTCAATAGTTAACTCAGGATTACACCATTTTGTAACTAATGGCCTAGGGTTCCCCATATTGGCCAGATCCAATCTTGGGAATGACTCTAAAATATCCATTTATTTGGCTTCTATTTCTTCCACCCAATGTTTTTATATATATATATATATGTATATATATATATATGTGTGTGTGTGTATACTTATGTATATATGTATACATATATATATATATTTTATAGAGAATTCATGTCTAGGTCTCTGCATATGTGGGCAAAAGGACACTCTTCCTCTCACAAGATTCTGTACAAACACTTAAGGGTTCATTCTCAATGTGGTACCCCCGTGTTAACAAATAATAGCATTTCTATAATGTTTTAAAGATTTCAAAATGTTTTGCATTTAGTATCTCATTTGATCCTAGCAATAGTGCATGGAGGTTGATATTATTTTATTATATTAAGATGAGCTGAGACAACAGAAGATGTCATGCAACTAATAAAGGTATGAGGCAAAATCTGGATTTAGGTCTTTTTAACTCCAAATTCGACATTCTATCCACTGCACCTCCAAGACACAGAGCACTGAAAGGCCAGGCGCTTCACAACTCAGGCAGAAGATTGAGTCCAGGTCCCAAAGGAGGTGATGCTGGGAATGTTCCTGTGTAAGTGAAATACTAGAGGAAGAATGGAAAAAAGCTAGGGAAGAGCCCCTCTCTTTAACCCAGGTAAATTGGCCAGATTACTGGTCATTGGATATTCCACTGGAAGGAGAGCTCAAGGATTCTGACCCTCGAAATGAGCAGCCGGGGCTCTGGAGGACTACTCAAGAAGGATGCTCCCCACCTGTCGGCAGAGACAGGATTAGCTAGAGGCACAAGATGAAACACATTTGCAGATGCATCCAGTGCCTGAGTTTGTTTCACATGTTATACTTACTGTGTATCAAGGAAGGCTTTTGTGGAGGTAGGGGCTAGGGAGTGATGGCAGCACAAAAAAAAAGGAACGAAAAAGCTCCGTGAATCACTAAAAAAAAAATAATAATAATAAACATGAGAACAGAAGGAAGTACAGAAGAAGGCATCCGGGGCAGTGTTTGATGTAAAACTTGAAATATACCAACCCAGACAAACTTCCAAACCTTCCAAATCAAGCTATATTTAGAGAAATTCATGGTTTCATATTCAGTGAAGTATACAGAATGCTGGACATGGAGTCAGGAAGACCCAGTTTCAAATCCTGCCTTAGACACTTACTAATTGGGTGACTCTAGACTAGTCATTTGGCTTGCTTGATTTAGTTTCCTCATTTATAAAATGGAGACGGTAATCATACTTCCCTTCCAGGGTTGTGAGGAAATCATCTGAGATGACATTTTACAAATCTTAAAGTGTTATATTAATGCTAGCTATTATTACCTTATTCTTTGTGTAGGATAAAAGTTTGTCAATTGTCAAGTTCATAACAAAAATCAAAAGGTGAATCTTTAAAAATCATATAATTAATATGTGGTGTGTACAGGATTAAAATCCAATGCTTTTTCCATTTTCTGTGCTATCTCTCGGATTTGTTGAGATCTAGTATAGACTGTGTCCTCAACACCACATAAAAACTTTCTACAGTTTCTTTTCAGACCTTTTCATATCTGTTTATGTCTTGGTTATTATGAATTATACAATATTGAACTTCCACGAAAAGGAAATGCATAATACCAGCATTATGGATATAGATTTCCATTTTTAGTAAAAAAAAATTTTAGCAACTCAACCTCATTTCTTTTAGCTCTGACCTAATTTGTGTCAAGTCCTGGGCTTGTGGGTCCAAACTAATTAATATACTAATGCACTAGACATGCTAAAAAAATTCCTTAACAGTAGCATTGCTAACATGATCTTATTTTGTATGCTGACATGACACAATTGTATGATTTTGATTCTTTTCTATTAGAACAAATTTAATGATTGCATTTATCCTTTTGAAGTTCTCTTTTTGAAGTATATTTCAGTCCCAGATTTATGGAAGAAGAAATAAGCACGTAGATCCTATTTCCCCGCCAGCTCTAAAGAAGCCCTACTTCAAAATTCATCCACAATCTCTTTAGAATTTCCAAGCAGAAATTATTTTCACTTTGCCTTACTACTTCATGTCAGAGTATCTCTAATGCAGCAGCTAGAACATTATAATGAAAAATTAATTGCATAAATTATTGATTTCTGGATTGTTAAGATATATTTAAAGTTGAAAGCATAGAATCAATACCAATATATTTCTTAAAGCTTGCAATGCCAGACTTCCCCATTAGAGACAGAATGACAGGTTGTTATTAGGCTGTGCAAAGAATAGTTCAATGTCTTTTGTGAGATATCTGAGTTTCAGCAAACTCTCTAATCTACTTGGTAGTTTTGATGCCTTGATAAATATATAATACTGAAGCAACTTGGAAAGTTTTCCTTTGGGGAGATTTGCATACATTTAGAAAGGAATCTCACAGACACACGCGCGCACACACACACACACACACACAGGATAGAAATGACTCAATGCTCTTTTCCATGCTTAATGTTCTTGACCTTGACATTCTAATGCTATACAACTAGGAAAAGCCCTAAGGAAGCAAGTAATTAGGAGAGCTTTGCCGATTAAATCAGGATTTGTCAGGATAGATGAGTAGCTTTTTCTATTTCCTTTCACTAATTGTGTTTAATATCATTCATCAACTAAGCATGCCCTAGCTTATTCTCAAGATGTGTCTACATATTGGGATAATGATCATGATGATGATGATGGTGGTGTTCTTGTACAAGGTTTATCCCTCCAAATCTTCCCATGAAGGTGGCTCTGGGCTGTCCACAACTAAGTTAGTGGACTGCAGGCTCCCTTGGGATCTCCCAAACTGGAAAGGCTTTGAGTGCAGACCCAGAGGTAGAAAGTGCATCTGTGGTCCCCCGACCAGCCTGCCTGGGGAGAAAGGCTCATCATCAAGTTGGCTTCAAGCAGACAAACTCCTCAATCCAGCAGCTTTCAAGGTGGAGGGACAGCCAGGTGCCACAATGGACAGAGTGCTGGGCCCGGATTCTGAAAGACCTCAACCTGCCTGCCTCAGTTTCCTCATCTGTAAAATGGGCATAAAAAGAGCACTTACCTCCTAGGGCTGTTGTGAGGATGAAACGATACATAAAGTGCTTTTCAAAACTTAAAGCTGTATATATAAATAATAATAATTATTATCATTACTAGAGAGACTGAGAACTGTGCTTAGGTATGGCCAGTTAGCATACCATTTGAATTCACAAGTGTGATGTAATTCAATGTAATTCAAAAAGCATTTACTAAGCTTATAGCACACAGCAGGCACTATGCCAGGCAAAGAGGGAACAACAACAAAAAAAAGGAAATCCGTGTCTGCCCCAAAGAAATCAATGGTAGTGATGTATCCTATACTAAATACAAAATAATGCTAGCAGAAGGAGAGAGTGGGAGGAGCAGTAGGAGGCGGCCACGGGAGGGCATGTGGAAGGCCTGGGATTCTCTGAGGCAGAGGGGAGGATGGTGCAAAGCAGGAAGGCTGAGAAAGGGCACGGGGGCCACGGAAGAGCACACAGAGAAAGCAGGATCAACAGGGAATAGGAGTGGGAACGAGGGAGGCAGCCACAGTGGGAAGGGCTGAGAAGTTTCTGTCCTAGAGGTGATGGGGAGCCACAGAAGGTATTTAAGCAAGGATGGCAGACTCTGGGAATTTTGGCAGTGACACCGGGAGGAGGCACTGAACAAGACTGAGCTCCTCCAGAGAGAGGCACCTGCCATCATGGCCCTCCTGGCACTTCCGCTTCCGGGTGAAGTTCTCAGTTACTCGGGTCAGTCCTCAAGCAGAATGGCCCTGCTCCATTCTAGCTGCAGGCGCTTCTCTCACCAGAGATCCAGATCCTCCCTAAAAGGTGCTGCATTTAGCACAATAGCCGGGTCGATCCCATTTCTACCTCTCAGGAAATTCCGCTTAGAAGAGCTTCCCGCTGCCCCTGCTCCCCTTTCTTGGAAATGGGAGCTGAGTGGAGTTGCTGACCCATGAAGGGATGACTGAAAGAGGAGGGAAATCCTCCTGAGGAGTGAGGGGGCAGTGAAAAGGGGGCCCTGAGCCATCGGGGCAGCCCCTTCGACCTCCACGCCCTCTTCACTTCTCAGGAAGATCCTATGATCCAGCAGCTACACCTGTCAGTCAAGCCTGACAAAGGGCCCGCTGAGTGCAAGTGTTTTCTCCTCAGTCAAGTCTGGCTCTTTAGAACTCCATGTGGGCTTTTCTTGGCAGAGATTCTGGAGTGGCTGGCCACCTGCCAGATGGGGAAAGCGAGGCAAACAGGGTGAAGTGATACACTCATACCTGGATGAGTGTTTATGTGGTCACATTTGAACTCAGATTTTCCTGGTTCTAGGCCCAGGGCTATACCCACTGAACTACCTCACTAGCGGCAGGTCCCAAATCCCGCCTCTGATTCTTTGCAGGACCTCCAGCAGGGGCTTTGCTTCTCTGGACCTCGGGTTCCCCATCTGTCAGAGGAGGTGAGTGGGCGGCTCTAGATGAGCTCCTCCTCCTACTAACTCTGAGATTCTCAGATCTCTGTGTCTCTCTCACACTGTATCTCTGACTCTCTGTTTCTGTCTGTCTCCCTCTCTTTTCTCTTTTTCTCTATCGCTTTTTCCCTTCTCATTGCTCCCCCACTCCATCCCCCTCCCTCCTCCTCCCTTCCTCGTCCCTTCCCCCCTCCGTTTCTTCCCTCTTTTCCCGGCTTCGCGGGCTCCTCTTCTGTTTCCTCCTACCCACTCCACACGTGGGCATAAGCCCCGCCCCTTCCGGTCTCTCTTCCCTCCTCCCCCACCTCCCGGTGCTACAGTTCCTCAGTATTCTGGAAGCTTCTGGAAGGCAGAGGAGTAGGGGAGCGGGGAAGAGGGGGGCAAATAATCACCTTGAGGACGTCTTCCGGACGCCTGGACCACCCTCATTTTACCAGAGAGCAAAGGGGCTGGGCAAGGCGTCACCATCCACGTGACTCGGAAGTAAGTGACAGTTTAATTAAGGAGGGAGTGGGGGAGGGGGGAGGGACCTGCTTCCCCGTGGGTGAGGAAGGGGCACACCTTAGCTCCGGGCATGAATTTAATTTGCAATATGTCAGTGCTGTTGGTTTCCATTTGGTATCCTCTGTAGAATAATAATAACTGCTAACATTTCTACATCTATAAAGAAATTTAGAAAATATTTTCATCACTATTTAAATGTAATTGGTTTCCTTGATATTACTATTTTAACAATTTTGAACAATTTTAACAATATTTTAACAATAATGAAAAAAAACATAGTTTTAAAAAACATTTAAATTTTTTTGACTAATTTCAGTGCCATTGGTTTGCTTTGTAAACGTATGTATTTTAACAATAATATAACAAGCATTTAACTTTTAAAAGTATTTTAAAGATAGTTTGATCACCTGATCTCAGTATCATTGGGTTCCTTTGTAACCTTATATATTTTAATAATAATAACAAATAACTAACATTTGTATGAATTTTAGACATGTATTTTAAGAAATATTTTGGAGATAGAGATAGATTAGCAGAGAACCATATTTCAGAATCATAGGTTTCCTTTATAATTTCAATTTATGCATTTAAAACATTATTCTGAAAAGGGATCTGCAGGATTCACCAGATTGCATAAAAGGTCTGTGATGCAGAAAAAGATTAAGAAACTCTAGGTAAGAGGCCTTTACTCCTAAAATGTTGGAAGTAAATACAGGAACTTGCCAAGTTCTCCCCCAAACTGCTCCAAATTATTTTAAATAATGACTATACAAACAGCATCATGTGTGGGAGAGTATGGACCCCAAAACAATTAGACTCTCAGAATAAGAAAAAGCAAAAATGGGTTTATTAGGAGAAAAGGCATCTCCCATATGACAAGATGTTAATCAGTAAAAGGCACACAAAGTAAAAACTGAAAAAACGCAAGATTAAATAGCTTGAATGCAGAAGCCCCCATACCCCCAACCTGGTCGGTTCTCCCATTGTTTGGGGGAGTTCAGGCTTACATTCTAATCATGGAAATCTAACCTACAAATAAGAGAATTAAAAAAGATACTTAAATTCTAATTAAGAGGTAGTGGGAAACAGGAGGGGACAAACACCTGCATCTTTTTTAGCTATAGATCTACTTGTTATTATAAAGTCTCAAGTCACAGTTTATAGTTTAAGGCTATATTCCTATGATAGGGTCTTCACTCAGTTTATTCCACACAACGAAAATGCACAAAAAGATGGATACAACAAATTTCCAGCCCAAGACAACTTAGGTCAGCAGGAAAGGTCTGTGGCACCAGGATAAGAATCCAGCACACAGTTCCAGTGCAGGTAGCACCAGCTTAGTCCTGGCTCTGGCCCCAGCAGGACCTGGCCTCCGAACCTCCAAATCAGTGGCAGTGCTGGTGGCTTCCAACCTCTCTGCTCAGAGACCCCAAAGACGACTTAGCAGGTCAGCAGAAAAGGCTCTAGGGTGAGAGGGCCTTGGGAAACCAGCAAATCAGGGGTGGCTGCAGCTGCTTCCAGAAGCCTCAGCTCACAGGACATCTCTTTGCTGGACAGGGGAAGGACTCTGGTTTTAACACCCAACAGTGGGGCAGGGACACTCCTAATAGTTTCAGGGCAGAAAAGAGTGCCTCCCTAGAAGGATCACTGAAAGCAGCTGCACAAAACTGGGACAATGCACCCTCCACTCTGGAAACAAAGTCCTACTTTAATAAAGAGTTAAAAGCTGAGGAATAGCCTAGGAAAATGAGCAGATATCAGAAAAATATTCTGACCATGGAAAGTTACTATGGTGACAAGGAAGACCAAAACACACTTAGAAAATGATAACAAAGTCAAAGTTCCTACATCCAAAGTTTCCAAAAAAAAAAAATATATAGAGATCTCTTGATTTGGAAAATCAAGTAAGGAAAAATTAGAAAGAGAATTGAGAATGGTGCAAAAGGAAATACAACAATCTAATGAGGAAAAGAGTGCCTTAAAAAGCAAAATTGGCCAAATGGAAAAAGAAGTACAAAAGCTCGCTGATGAAAATAATTCCTTAAAAATTAGAATTGAATAAACGGAAGCTAATGGCTTTATAAGAAATCAAGATGCAATAAAGCAAGAATGAAAAATGAAAAGAATGAATAAAAAAGAGAAGAAAAAAATGTGAAACATCTTATTGGAAAAACAGTCTGACTTGGAAAATAGATTTAGGAGAAATAATTTTAAAATTATTGGTCTACCTGAAAGTCATGATCAAAAAAAGGGCTTGGACATCATCTTTCAAGAAATTATCAAGGAAAACTGTCCTGATATTCTAGAACCAGAGGGTAATATAGAAATGGAAAGAATCCACTGATCACCTCCTGAAAGAAATCCCAAAATAAAAACTCCCAGAAATATTATAGCCAAATTCCAAAACTCCCAAGTCAAGGAGAAAATATTGCAAGCATCCAGAAAGAAACAATTCAAATATAGTGGAGCCATGGTCAGATTAACACAAGATTTTTCAGTTTCTACATTAAAGGACCAGAGGGCTTGAAATATTGATAATGATATTATATACATTATATATTAACATATATGATATACATAGCATATGTTATATATAGATATGTTGTATACATATTTGTGTATGTATTTATGTATAGTAATGATATTCCAGAGAGCAATGGGAACTAAGATTACAACCAAAAGTCACCTACCCAGAAAAACTGAGAATAATCCTTCAAGGGAAAAGGTAGAAATTCAATTAAACAGAATATTTTTAAGTATTCATGATGAAAAGATCAGAACTGAATAGAAAATCTGATTTTCAAATATGAGAATCAGGAGAAGCATAAAGAAGTAATCAGAAAAGTGATATCATAAGGGACTTTATCTGTTTACATTTGTACATGGGAGGATAATACTTGTGACTCAGAACTTTCTCATTATTATGGAAGTTAGAAGGAATATAAGTATTTAGATAGAGTGCAGAGATGTGTGAGTTGAATATGAAGGATAATACTTTTAAAAAATAAAATTAAGGGATGAGAAAGGAATATACTGGGAGAAAGGGAAAAGGAGAAGTGGAATGGTGTAAGTTATTTGCCAAAAGAAGAAGAAAGACACAGTAGAGGGAAAGGGGAGGAGTGAACCTTACTTTCATCAGAATTAGTTCAAAGTAGAAATAACATATATACTCATATGCATGTAGAATCACCCTGCATGAAAGTGGGAGGAGAATGGGATACTGGAATGGGGGGAGAATAATAGAAGAGAGGGCATATTGGGGGAAGGAGTGATCAGCAAAACACTTTTGAAGGGGAGGGATAGGGTGAAAGTAGAGAGAGAATAAATGGGGGGAAATATAGTTAGCAATAGTAATTGTAAAAAGAATTTTGAAGCACATTTCTCAGATAAGACCTGATTTCTCAAACATAAAGAGAATTGAGTCAAATTTAGAAAAAATAAGAGCCATGTCCCAATTGGATAAATGATGAAAAGATATGATGCCCAAAAGGCTATAAAATCATGTATATCCTTTGACCTAATAATATCACTACTGGGCATGAATACCAAAAGAGATTTAAAAAAAAAAAGAAAAAGAAAAAGGATCTATATGAACAAAAAATATTTGTAAAAGCTCTCTTTTCAGGGGAAAAAAAAATTGGAAACTGAGGGAAGGCCCTTTGGGGAATAGCTGAATAAATTGTGGTATGTGATTATGATGGGATATTATTATTCTTAGGGGATTGATGAACAGGATACTCAGAAAAACCTAGAATGTTCTCTATGAACTCAAGTAAAATGAAATGTAATTGTATACAAAGTAATATCAATGTTCTAGGATGATCAGCTGTGAATGGCTTTCCTATTCTTAGCAACACAATGGTCCATGACCACTCTATCCATACCCAGAGAAAGAATTGATTGTGACTGAATACAGATTGAAATATTCTCTCTGTCTGTCTCTGTCTTTTTACTTTATTTTTCTTGAATTTTTTATGGGGGAGATCTATGTTTTTATGGAAGTGTTTTGTATAACTTCACATATGCTTTCTTAATGGGACTTGGGGGTGGGGATAAAAAAAGAAAATTTAGAACTCAAAGTTTTAAAAACAAATGTAAAAAATGTTTTTTTTTAATAGTAAAAAATTGTTTTAAATGTAGCTGGGTGAAAATAAATATATTAAATAAATTTTTAAAATATATTTTGGTCATTGGATTTCCATGTACTTAGTTTCCTTGGTAATTCTCTGAATTTTATGCATTTAAAAATCTGATTCTGGAAGATTTGCACTCTGAGCATTAGCTCTTTCTCCTTCCCTTTCAGACAGTTTCTTAAACTAGGTCTGAGCAATGGATGATTGCTGCCCCTCCATGAAGGGATTAGCCAAGCCCAAAGGCTGCTTTTCTTCATTTCTTACAGCTCCTCTTAAAGAGAAAATAGGTCATTCTGTTCATTCATGGAACAAACACTTGGGGAGTATTTATTATGTCCCAGGTCCGTGGCTATACTGTCAATACAAAGGAAAAAGGAACCTTTACCCCTCTCTGTTGAAGAAAAACAACAGCCACACATAAAATGAAACAAAGTAGATACAAAGTGACGGGGAGAACAGGGTGGACTTTCCATAGGAAATTGTCCCTGAAGTTGGACCTTGAAGAACAGCACGTGCCCCTGAGGCAGGTCAGAAGGGGATGTCCAGGCCTTTGGACAGGAGGGGCCTGAGGTGAGATACCTGCCCTGTGGAGGGGATGGAAAACAGGCCTGTCTGTTCTGACATGAATATGAAACAATCCCCTATGCATTGGGGGGCCTTGAAAGGGGGGCTGGAGGAAGCCGGCAAAGGACTCTGGAAGCCAAAGAGAGTTTCTGTGAACTCCCATGTGTTCCCATGGACGCCAGGCGGTGACAGGGGCCGCCCTGGGCTCTGGGAAGATGAGTTTGGCCCAGGACAAATGCATGAATGTTAAGGAGGGAGGGAGAGGCTGAGGATTAGGGGCTGATGGCCATGGAGAGGGCAATGGCAGTTGTGTGAATGGAAGGAGAGCAGGGATGTGAGCCTGCATGGGAGTGGAGGAAGTGAGGGAGAGGGAAGAGCTGAGAATAGCTCCAGCCACCCCAAAAACTGCTATAGAGATCCAGAGATCTTGGGGAACTTTGGGTACTGACCTCTGCCAAAGGCCTCCTCAGGTGTGGGTTGGGGGTGATGCTGTGGCCGAAGACCACCTGAGCTAAGTTCACAAAAATTTGTCACCAGAGGTCTTGTTGGCCAGAGCAATTCATCAAACCATCCACTTAGTTCTGAAGAGTTCCGGTTCTCAGTAATGAATGAAGAAGACCCACAAAAGTGAAAACATAGACCTGGAAAAAAAAAAAAGTCAGTCTCAACTTTGTGGACTATTCTCCTTGATTCAGTGTTAGCTAGTACTCTTGTTGGAAGATGGATGGCAAATAGAAAATATTGTGACCTTCGTGTGTGTGATATTTCAGGGAAAGCCTCCAGGTAACTTTTCACTTTGTTCAATGATTACTTTAGTAATTCCTGCTTGAGATCAGCTGCCTGGATCCCATCTCTGTTTCCATGGTGGCAGTAAACCCCTGGTGGTAGAGCAGCTGGGCTTGAGATCTTCCCAGGACAGGGCATGTTGGGGAGGTACCTGTAGAGCAGAGCCCTTGGACTTCCCTGCTAATCTAAGGTGGCAGGCTGTTGTACAAGGTCTCTGAGGTTTAAAAATCCTGCAGTCATTCTCTCTTTTAAAACCCTTAAGAGGGTTGAGTGTACCATAGTTAATTTTATTTCTCTACAGCAGTCTTCCAGGATTGCTTCCATTTACTATATAGAGATAAAAGTATCTTCAGAGACTTGATGGATTGGTGTTAATAGAAAAAAAATCCTCCAACAACTTTTAACCTCTTGGTTAAAAACCTCATTACTTCCTTTAATCCAGAAATAGGAAACACTCTTGAGATTTCAAGTGGAGTTTATTATAACTTCCTGAAAAATACCATGGAAACTGCTTTCTTAAGGTGAGCTCAGTCTTTCTGCTTCTTTTCTGTAAAAACTCAGAGATGGAGATGGTAATGAATGGTGGGATTTGGAACCCAAGGGGCTCCCAGGACACTTTGACATATAGAAAAGTCAATTAACTTCCTCCAGCCTCAGTTTCTTAATCTGTAAAATGAGAATAACCTGGAACATTTACCTTCATAAGGTTATGAGAGTCAAAAAAGTGTATATTAAAAAAAACCACACTAAAAATAGTTGAGCAGGTATTAGTCTTATAAAAGGTGATAAAAATATAAACCTACAAAACATTGTTGAGTATCAAGCTCACAAAAGCTTGACAAAGAGCAGCATAGTTGGGCAGATTAAAGAAATCAATGAAGGAAGGGATAGGGGGAAACAAAAGGAAATAAAGGAGTGACTTGGATGAGGTGGGAGGGTGATTGGAAAAGGTCAGCTGCCAGGCCATGGGGTGTTTCAGAGACCTTCCATGGAAGACTCCTGGGGGGGGGGGCTGCCTTTGCATGGCATTGATCCCAGGCTGCAGCTGCTTTCCTTGGCTGCTTCTTAGGTTCCAGGAATATCCAGACAACCTGGGGTGGTAACTACACTGCTTGACCCATTGGGGAAAAGGTCAGAGCCCTCCCAGGTGAAAGGAGACTTGCTTAGAGAAAGTAATTTGTTCACTGGACAAACAACTTAGTATTTGTGTCTTGACAACTTTAAAAAAGTAATTTTTCTTTCTTAAATAACTAATGGGATCTGTGTGTCTGCTGACCCCTCTACAACTCAATACTTGCACACTGGTTAGACTTCCAGTGATGGAGGTCTAACTATAAAAGGTCCTGCGTGCTCTGGGCCATGGGGTCACAGGGACAGACCCAACAAAATGACTGAACAACTCAGACTTTGGCACCGGGTTGAACACCTCCACCTTCATTTCTTGGTTGATCTTCTTCTGGTACTTGCTTTTATCGGGGCAGTACCTGAAACACGGCTCCACAAAGAAATAATGCCCCAAACCAGAGTCTGAGAAGTTACCAGTGCCCCTGAAAGAACAAAGAAACGAAAACATTTTCGGACACTTGAAGACGTGATCCAAAGGAATATACTTGTTGGAACTGCCTTAAGCTAACTTCATTTGCTGTCACTTCCTGTGGCTCCCTGGAGGAGCCTGGGGGTGACCTCTTAACTCCGGCCAAACAGACTTGGTATCCAAAGGAACAAACTATCGTCCTCAATAACAACTCCTACTTAGCATTCACATATATTGCACACAGAATAGATGCTAAGTATTGTTGGGGTGAGGCTAAGAACAGGGTGAGAAGCATGTTGTAGTGAAAAGAATTGCTGGGGAGTCGGGAGAGGCGGGCACATGGCAGGTGCCGAAAAAACGTGTATTGATTTGAATTGAATTTATGTCCCACCTCTGGTATAAATCATTTAATCAGTCGGAACCTCAGTGTCCTCATTCGTAAAATGGAGCCAAGGTCTCATAAGGCTGTTACATTGTAGGGGCTAGATGAGATTACCTGGGTGAACCTCTCACACACTAACGCGCAGAAAAGCTACCTCAGGTGCAGTTCCTGAACCCCCAGATTCGGCAGCTTAGGAACTACCAAAAACGAAAGCTCAGGTTCCCCGCCATGGTGTTCACTTCTAAGCTTGGTTAAAACATTTCCTCACACAGAGTGGCCAATAAAGCAATGAGAAAAGAGGGCGCCTTTCAAGCATGGGGTGTATTCTTCCCGCCGCCATTGAGCGTGGGGGATGGCTAGGACACGGGTGGAGGATCCCCGCGCAGGAATAACTCAGGAGTGGCTCGGCTCGCTGTGATAGCGGCCTTCTTAGCTTTGCCGGATGCTGCCGCCTCCTTTTCGTCTGGACAAGTAGTTTCTGCTGGCTCTGGCTCTGTAGGTGGCCTTACCACGAGACGGTTCTCTCAGCTTGGTGGTTGGTGGCTGCTGGGCTCCTCGGCTTTCCGGGACGGCCCTGGGCTGCTAAGTGCAGTGACCGGGAAGCCTCTGTCAGCCAGGGGCCGGCTCAGTGCTCCAGGCCACAGCCACGGCTGCAGGCCGCTCAGCCCCACTGAAGGCGGCTTAATGGAGCACTTGGAGTCTGTCAAGACTGAGCCTTTCCTCCCTGTGTCTGGGGCTGATTCAAAGTCTGACTCCGAGGACCAATGATGCTCCTTATCTCTTCTCAGAGAAATGATGGACTCAGTGCACAGCGATGCAGAGATAGTTTGGACGTGGCCAGTGTGAGCATTGTTTTGTGTGACTCTGCACATTTATTAGGAGTTATGTTTTCTTTTTCCACTGGGAGGTGGGAGGGAAAGAAAAATATTTTTGTTAATTGAACAAATAAAATTAAATCAGTCTGTTGTCCCAGACAAGCATCTGTTTAGGGATAGAAAATTCTCTGCAACTTTTATTTCACCCATTTGTTGCGGGGATGGGGTGGAGGTGGGGAGTGTTTCATCAAAGAAACCCCACTAGGGCTGTTTGGAAACTTGGGATTTAAAGGCCGTTTTATTGCCGAGGTCCGTCCTCTCTAGGTATTTATGAAAGTTAATATAGGGAAGAGCAACTACTAAGAGAAGGCGAGCTCGTGACCCTCTGCCCTTGTTACTATTACACATTGGTGTCTAACAATAATAGCAGCAAACCCTTGTTCCCTGCAGAGCCTGATTGTCCGCCATGAAACGCACTTCTGGCTCTCAGAGAGAGAGATGGGGAGGAGGCAATGTGGTGTGAAGGCTAGAGTGCTGCATTAGGGGTCAGAAAGATGGGGCCCAGCCCTACCGCAGACACCCTTAGCTGTTGGGCCCTGCACAAGTCACTTCCCTTCCTGTTGAAGAGAGGCCTGGACTAGAGAGCTTCTCAGCTCACCTCCTCCTCCAGCTTTGGTCCCAGGACCTCCAGAAGGCACGGGGTGTGGCCGATTGAGAGCCAGGGTGACCCGAATTCGAGTCCCCCTGTCCCAGGATCGCTGTAACTCTCAGTCATCCAGGCCAGACGTCCACAAACTCTCCAGGAGGGCTGGCTGAACTCGATAAAAACGTCACTGGGAACTATTTGACAAAATAAGGGGAAATACGAAGAACCTCGACATTCTCGCCTGTGGTTTTCGAGGCAACAGGCAGCTCCCCTCCATGTGGTGGGCCCCATTTCTATCCGAGTTTGTCACCACAGCTCCGGGGAACTCAGATGCTGGAGTCGCTGGGATGACCCAAATGGGCGAGGAAGTTCCTCCTCAGAAAGTTCTCTCTGCAGTAAGAATAAAACCCGGTCCAGCTCCTAGCCCTGCTGCTTTAGTGCTTCCTGTCTTTTGTGATTAGTTCTATCTACCCTTTTAGTGTTTTCTGATTAAAAACAATCAAAAGCAACTGCTCCATTTTAGCACAGGTTATGGTCTGGAAATTAGTGCTGGAATTCAGGAAAAGCCATAGCTTGAGGGAGCATGAAAAAGTGAAAGGTCTTTTCTGTGTGGTTTCCCAGAAGGTGATGCTGCTGCGGCTCACACCGTGCCTTTGGATTCCCAGTTTTTCTCTTCCTGTTCAGCAGTCAAAATGGGGGGTTGGGGAGCTCCTCTTTCTTCCTGGATTTCTTGTGCAGAATTCCCACTTTGCCGAGCTCTAGGATCCATTGTGTGCCTGGGCCCATTGGCAGGCTTTGGGGGAGCTCTCTGCTGCTGAGCCACACTTAAAGCCAGAGCTGACAATACGACAGGAAATTTTTTGGCCTATTTACCTTGATAAAAAATAACATCACAGAGGCAGCTAAGTGGTGCAGTGGATAGAGCACCAGCCCTGAAGTCAGGAGGATCTGAGTTCAAATCTGGTCTCAGACACTTAACATTCCCTAGCTGTGTGACCCTGGGCAAATCACTTAACCCCAATTGCCTCAGCAAAAAAAAAAATTAATAATAATAATGTTGCTTTTATTTCAAATCTATCTTGTCTGTCTTTCATAGCTTACTTTTTCAATCAATCATCTAACATTTATTAGTACCTTCTATGTACTATGTATCCTGCTAAATTTATTAATTAATTATTTTTTGGTTGGGTGTATATGTCTCTATATACTCTTATTCTCAATCATTAAATTTTACCTTATTCAGAAGTACAATCTATCCAGGGCAATTTGTCTTTTTCAATCTTGTTTAAGACCTGGACAGTCATGTTGTGAGTTACCTGTTTCCACTGACCTAGAATCTGGATATTCTGCATAAATTAGAGTCTAGGATTTCTATATCTTGAGTCCAAGATCCTGACTTTTAGCTTTTAGTTCTAAAATCTTTCCAAAATTTTTAATATCCACCTTAGAATAGTAAAGAAGAGTTATAGACAGCTACACAGGTAAATGGGTATGATTTCCCTCTTCACTATTTTGTTTTAAAATTATTTGAATCAATAGGTCTTTGCAGCACTTTTATATTTAATTTAAGTAAATAAATCATCCTAAAAGGATAGACAGGGAGCCTCTACTTAATATAAAAGGCCTACATTAAACTATGAATGTGGAACATTGTTCTTATAATACATTTGTGAAGCATTTTCCTTTTCAGGCATAATAAAACACTATGATAGGGTCACAAAAAGAATGCTGATGTCAACTTCTCTTAGTAAAGTATTATTTCTATGTGGCTCACAGGTTGTTGTTGTTTTTTTCATTCCTGATATCCTAAGATACTTATTTATCTTTAAGTAAGACCAAAGCCCCATCCTGATGTGTCTCATTGTGGAATGATTTCAGGGATTTCAAGTAGATCCTTGACACAAAATCCATCTGATTAACACCTATACTCTACTGGTAAATCATGGAGCACCACAATCTCTAAAAAATAAATATTATAGTTGACTAAAAGGATGATGAAAAGACTTATACTGCCTAGGTTCTCAAAACTCCTGCAAATCCAAAAACCCAGGATAGCTTTTGATATGTTCTGATATGTTTTGATATGCATCTTCTATCTAAGACACAATCCAGCTAAGTATGGTGAGGGTAATCATCAAAGATTTGGCCATCAGGTGTTTTGTTTTGAGGTGCATTGGCCAGAAAACATGAAAATGCAAGATAGACTTTTGCCTAATATGGCCCCCTTTTGCTCCTGCAATGATGAGGGAAGAGGGCAGTATGTGTAGAAAAAGAACCAAGAGGTTCTTAGCCCATTGCTATTCTTAAATATGTAGTCTTTGTCCAACTATAACCCTATTGATATTTGCATTGTGAAAGATAACAGAAAACATTACAAAAATATTAGTCAATGCACATACAGTTCACATGTACTCCTTGGAGAGTAGAATAGGAAGTGGGCTTCAATATGTTTGCAAAGGCAATAAAAAACATTTCATGCTTTATTTACAGAATCACAGAAATTTGAGAGATCGTTCATCCCATAAACAAAAGAAATCCTCCCATAATATCTAACACATGCTGTTTAGCTGCTGCTTGAAGATCTCCGAAGGGAAGCTTGCCCACTCTCCAAGTAGCACATTCCACTTTGGAGTGGCTCTGATTGTTAGAAAGCTTTTCCTGACATCCAGCCTAAATGGTTTTGCAGTTAAACAGAAGGAAATATCCATAAAATGCTGCTGCTTCTTTTTCGTTCTTTTTTTTTTTATTTGCAAGTGCTATTTAGACAAAAGATTCTTTTATCTTTCTTTAATTCTTTCAGGTTGTTGTACCTTTGGACAGACTCTAGATCCACAGAAAGATGACAGAAAGTAATGGAAAGGAAAAAGTTAAATGGATTACAACTATAATTATGAGCTCATCTCTTCAGGTATGACCGAATTAATAATAAAAGCATTAAATAGTGCTTACTATGTGCCAATGACTGTGCCTTTACACCTATGCTATTATTATGCTTTTATTATCTATTTTATTACTATTTATTACTATTATTATTATCTATTTTATTACTATGCTATTATTATCCCCATTTTAAAGATAAGGAAACTGAGGCAAACAGGGAAATGACTTGGCCAGGCTGCATTTCTGACTCCAGGTCTAGCACTCCACCCCTGCACCACCCAGCCACTATCCATTTCCAACATCAATTTTAAAATAGCCTTTTTAAATGGTTAGCCCTGTTATTCATAGTTATAGGGCTAACCATAGGATCTAGGCCTATTCCTTAGGTTCTTAATCTGGGATCTGAGGACTTCAAAATCATTAGCTGGAACAATAAAAACAGTTGTTTCCTTGGTAATTATTTGTCTTTTCTTTTATGCATTTAAAACCATTATTCTGAGAAGAGTTCTGTAGTCTTCACCGGACTGTCAGAGGGGTCTGTACACAAAAATATCTTTTAAAACTCCAGCCCAAGCTTGGTAATGCCATTAGCTGTATGTTCACTTAACATATCTGTGACTTCCCTAACAGTCAAAGCTTCACTTTATCTGGGGACTTCTTTAGTTGTTGACTAAGGTGCTTTGATGAGTATTTTGATTTTTCCATCCAGTAGCACAGATTGCAGCCTGACCTTGTCTCATCCTATAAGACTTGACATCTGCCCCCTATGCTTTCCTTACCAGAGTCCCCCACTGCACTGGAGACTTTTTTCATTTTTTAGTATTTTGGGGTTCTAGGGCAGGCGTGGTTGTCCCTCTGTTATCCTTTGTTACTCTGTAAACAGCTCACCTCCTTTTCTGTCGTGGATTTTGTGCTGAAACCCTTTGTACTGTTTTTGAACAAGGGTAACTAAGTGACTTTCTGTAGTCTTCATAGATCCAGAATGTGTTTAACCATTGCCCTTTGGATCAAGGGCAGTTTTTATTTTTCAGAGGTTGTAATGGTCTGTGATTGCTCAGATTAGTATTGCTGTTAAAAAGATGGATTTTTGTGTCAAGGGGCTAGTTGGAACCATTAAAAAGACATTACACAGTTTTCCAAATACAATCTAGAGCAGCATCCGCCTCCTTCTCAGTTGTGAGCCCCATTCGTTATCCTCTCTATTGCTTGTCCAAGATGACACAATGGACCTCCTACTGGGCTGTATCTTACTTAGTTCTATGCTTCTTGGTTTTGTTTTTGCATTTTTGTTCACAGAAAACAGAGAAAGCAAATATTCCCACTTGTTTCAGTATCTATAGTTGCTGTTTAGGAAATTTATTTTTATTTCTCTGTTAATCTCAATTTTTTCTCTCTGTATTTTTAACTTAATTTTTTTTTCATTTAACTCATTTTGGACCTTGAGAACATCACGTCTCTGTCAGGAGATGGATGGCATGTTTCATTTTTTATCCTCTGGAAACTTGGTTGCTGATTAAGTTGTAATAATCATGTATTCAAAGTGAGAGATAACTGATAGGCAGCTAATTTATGCAGTGGTACCCACAAAATATTAATAGACCTAGGATAAGGCTTCTAGTACATCAGGTGGCCCTCTGTAGGGAATTTATGGGAAGAAGTGATAAGAGTCTTACAGAATGCAAAAATATGAATGGGTTGTGATTTGTGTAGTTGAAGGTCATTGATTTGAATCATGGATTCCTTGAAGTATAATTAATTTCTTTGGAAAAATAGTGGGATGTTAGATAACTACATAATGATATAATATGTATATATTAAATACACATATATAAGTACACAATCTTCATTTTTATATATTTTAGGAGGAATGGAAACATAAATAACATTTATAGTTGAAACAGTCTATCAAGTACTTGAATATTATTACCTACTAAAAAATAAGAAACAAAAACAATTATAAAATTATTTATTAAAATAAAAGAATAAAAGAAAAAATGAAGATAGCTATTTCATATAGTTATGTCTACCAACATAATAAAAATGTCATTATTTTCCAAGGTAATTTGCAGTTTTATCATATCATTTAAAATATCAAAGAACAGAATCAAAGAGGAACAATTTAGATGGAAAAATAATCAAAAATATAAACTAGAAACAAACTAATGAAACTTGTGAACATTAGGATAAATCCATAATTAGCAAACTTATCTAAAAATATAAAATAAATCAGTGAAACAGAGTAGAGGATCCAGAACTGAAATCACAGTTACACTATTTGATAAAACCAAGCTCATAAAACATTGAGTAAAGCAATTCAATAAAATTTGGGGGAAATACTGGATGATGATAATTTGGTAAATATTGTTGTCTGTACTCATACCTCATACCATGCACTATAATAATTTTAATTAGATGCTGTTATGGACCTGTGATTTCAGCAACTTGAATGTTCTCTCCAGTGATGCAAATTGCAACTTGCTTGTACTTGTTGCTGCCATGTAACTCTTGTCCCTGTCCTCTCATAAGTTCATTGGGAACAATCCATCCAGTATTGGGGGCTGATCGATGCCTCAGTTCTTTCCTGGACCTAACACTCTCCCCCTTCCTCCATTATGACACCTTGAAAGACCAATTTAACCCCACATTGCCCAGGACACTCAAGTTCCTCGACCCCTTTTCCTGATAAGATGCCAGATAATCTCTGCTGGACACTCCCTGGCTCAAGACAAAATCTTTTTACATTTCCCTAATCACAAGGATCTCTGCAGGTTCTTCCAGACCTTCTCCCCTGTTAAACCTCCCGTGGCTTCCTCTCCCAGTTCTCTCAGTTGAGAACCTTGCCTTACACTTCACTGAAAAAACTGGAACCATTTGCTGAGAACTCCCAGATGTCCTCCTCCACGGCCTCCTCTTTCACGTTGATCTTTTCTAAATGAGTGGCCTTTGTCATTGCTAAATTATTAATTGGAAAAATGAAAGAAATGAATTAAAAATAGTTGGATGTTTGTAAAGGGGTTTTCCCAGTTTAAATAAAAAGCATTCTATTCAAAAGAAAAAGAAAACAAAATGAAAAAAGTTAGAGGAAATAATTTGTGTTTCCATTAAAAATCAGCATGTAGAATTTATAAGGAACTGACGCTAATTAACAAGATTTCTCCCTAATGGAAGAATGATTAAAGAACATGAATAAGAAATTCTCATAGAAAACAAAAATTTTAATAATTACTTCATATTGGTCAAATTCTAATAAGCATATGTATACTTGTTTAATAATCTTGTGGTGCCATTTAAAGTTCATCAAATTAGCTGAAAGTTTAAAAGAAGAAATATTTTATATTAGTAGAGCTATGGAGAAAGATGTTAAGATATTGTTAAAACTGAATCACTGAAACTTTTTTTAAACAGTTTTTGTATTCTGGAGTTATTAAGAGTAAAAATCCAATCTGTGCAAAAATATTCATTTTAGCTTTATTTGTAATTGTGAAAATAATTAGAAGCAGTTTTCATGTTATAGTATTAGGGAAGGGCTAAATAAATTGTGGCATATTAATATAATGGAATTTCATTGTGCCACATCTAAAATGAGAGACTTAATGTAATGAGTAAGACTTTCAAGACTCTTTTGACCCCAGTAAGCTCTACGACCAAGGACAAATCACAATCTTTCAGTGGCCCAGCCAACTTTCTTAAGACAATAAATGAGTTAATTTTACTTAATGAGATTTAATTAACTTAAATCTGCATTGTTGGAGGGAACTTCCAATAATGGAAGTTTTCTATAACAATGAAATCGCAGGTCTGGACCTCTCCTCCACCTTCTGACCCCATTAAAAAAAAAAAAAATGAAATGCCAAGAAAATTAAAAAGATATGTTAAGTATTACAAAACAAACAGAATCAAGATATAACCCAACTACCACTATGTGAAAGTGCATAGGAATCAGTAAAGAACACAGAACAGATTAAGAACCATTGCTGTTCTTTTTTAATCTAAAAAATTGAAACATACATTGTTTATACTATCATTTTATTGTGATTCATTTTAGGTTGGTGTTAATAGTATGAAAAATTGTTTTTTTAAAAAAATGGGGAATGAACGCATGCATATTTGATTTTTTTTTCCATTTTTGTAGAGTCATGAAGTTGCAGCTATCTTAAAAAATGAGAACCACAAAGTTCGTTACTCAAATTCCGTAGAACCTGGATCCATTATTTTTTCTCTTTCTGGTATGGTATATTGATAATAAGCTGGTTCTTGTTGATATAAAATATTAGCAGAAAATAAAATCATCGTGCAATACAACATGTGAGAAATTGTAGTAGAAAAATCATACTCCATAACAAAGATTATAAACCCTTGTTATTTGTAGATTTTTTCATAATGATAAACAAAGTTAGCTAAGTTAAAAAAAATGTGGAAAAATTCTTGCTTTGAGTAACAAGGTAAAATAATTACAGAGCCAAGAGATCTTACTAGCAAACTAATTTTACATTATTCCTCAAAAGGAGACATCCAAAGTCACATTTCTTTTTTCAGCTTAATAACTAGATATAGAAATGGCATAGGAGACACTGTGCTACAGGCACCCAGGATCAGCTCTAAAAAGGGGTAGTGTGAGACCTGAAGTAAGTGGATTTGGCTGAGACAAGTATTCCAGGAAAAAAAGAGCTTTCTAAAATCATCTAGGTTGTTTTGTTCTACCACAGTTTTGTTAGGGTGACAATTGCCTCCAAATTTTGCTCACTTGAGACACAAGCATTTTTTTGGGTTCTGTATTTTGGCTATAACAAACTGCTGTTTACAAGTATGTTTACCCTTCTTAGGGGTTGCATTTTTACTACTTGACGCCCAGGACTGTTTTATGACATCTGAGGAAACCCTTTTGGCCCAAATTGAGAAGTTCATGAAGATTCACCGGAACAGCTTTTTGGTCCTCTCTGCAGCCCTCCACGGCCCTCGAGAATGGAAGCTGATGTACAGGATTCAGCAGAGGTAATGCAGGTGGTTAGGTTTGCTTATCTAAAGAAAATTTACTGGAGGATAAAACTCATCTTGTCACTCTGTCCTTTTAATGGGACTCGTGCAGAATGCTGCTTGGTGAATCAGCATGACAGCCCTTCTGCCGTCCCGGGGCCAAAGGAAAACTTAGTCCTCTCTGTCACTCCAGATATCTCCAGCTAAATCATATCCAGAGTGTGCCGTGCAACTTTGGAAGCATGAAAAGCATTTTCCTGCCTTTCTTTTCTGTCACATTTAATGCAGTAAAACGAACAAACTGCAAGACACCTTGGAACCTACCATCCCTTGGGTCCCTTTTCCCCATCCCTCACCATTTCAGGCTACCAACCAGCTAGCAGTGAGTAATGCTTGTAAGTTGTTTTGCAGATTCCTGGGTGATAATTTACGCATCGTTCCAGTTCACAACCCATTAGGTGCTGTAAAACTTATGACTACGATAGCTAAGGTAAGCAGCAGACACATATTCCTGGGACCCTGTCTCTAAGGAAAGTGCCCCTTACTGAGACCAAGGAGGCTGAGGCCTCCCATTGCCTCATGGGGCCCCAAAGAACCCTGGCAGACACAGCCCTCGATCCTGGAAAGCTGCATTCATGTCTGAGTGCTGAAGGTGCTGCTTATTTATTAAAGGGTTAAGGGGAGTGGAGTACTTACAAAGTGACTGGAGCACCTGGCTATCATGAATAAGCGGAAGCTTGAAGGTAACCAAGACATGGAAGCCAGAGACAAGAGGCAAACACAGCCCCTGACCCAGGAAGCAAACGTAAATGGGGAGTGAGGCAGCAAAGACCGGTTTGCTGGCAGGCACACTCACATGTGGCAGGTTGCCTTTGCCCAGCTGAGGGATGGAGAGCTGCAAGAGACCTCGGAGCAGACCTCATCCAGCATGCCAGGTGTTGTGTGACTCAAAGCCAGAATCTCGTTCAGAAGTTGGGTCCCCTCTAAGGCCAGTGCTCTTTCCTACCAGGCAAGTTTTGTTTCCAGGGAAATGGACACCCACCTATTAATGAGACAGATTAATTGCCTCTACTTGTTCCTGATTGCGCTTATTAAGCCATAAGCAGAATGCTGCATGATTGGAATATTTGCAGGTGACACGACAGCAGTAATATATTTTCTTCTAATAATGCTCCTGTGGTAGGGTAAATAATAGTATGTTTTGTTTTGCTTTGTTTTGTCTGTTTTTTTTCTTTTTCCAGAGCACTGGAAAACCATATACTGACAACATTCAGTACAGAATGATCATGGCTAAAGCCCAGATCATAGAGCAAAGTCCTGTCTGGAAAACGCTTCAGAAGATACAACTGAATTGTGATTCCCTCAATATGAATTAAAGTATTATCATTAAAACTTGGCTGTTTTCTTCATAGCAAAATTCATCTCATTTTGTTCACATAAAAGTAGGAATCTAAGCATTTAAAAACAATCACACTCAAGCATAAGGTTAGTTACTTGATGATCCATTCAGAATAATGTAGCATGATATCCAAGGGATGAGGTGGTATTCCAATCAATCCATCAGTGGTTCTCCAGGTGCTCATCTCTGGATGATTAATTGCATCAAGGCCCAGAACTTTAATCATAGGGCACCTTCACAGAGATCCATAAATAAAGGAAATCTGCTTACTTATCCATGCAGGAAAAACTAAATGGGCCAAAATATACCTACTGTCAGGGTCTAATGTACATTTGGAATGCCTGTCTGTCTATAGGCGATTTCTATTTGGGAAACTGCAGGACTTTTATCGTGCCTAAGCTGCTCTCCTGCACAAAACTCCTTGTGAATGGTCTCGGACTTCAGAATTTAAAATGACACAAAAATCTATTTTATTTTTTGCTGAACTTTCCAAACTTATTGCCAAAGTACAGTTTACTGTCAATTTAAGGTAAATATGTGTTTTAAAAAAAATTGGGGGGAGGGAGGAGTAAATATGTTTTAAACTAACAAATACTACAACTCTCTAATAAGATATAAACAAGCCATGAAGGAAAAGGAGAATAGCAGCATTTATTTTCTAGCAGCAAGTGCCTAGGAACCAAACACACTTCTTTAAAAAGGGCATTAAAGTAAAAAGGTCTTCACAAAGAACGAACAAAACTGGTTTTGCTGTTTCTACAGCTGCTCTAGCTCTTCAGGCAGGGAGGCTTTATTTCAGCCTAGATGTTTCTTCAGATGTAGGTTTTGTTTTCAGTTCAATGAGTTCTTCTACTCGGGCCAGAACACTTTCTATTAAATCAAATGTGAAAAGAGCCGAATGGAGAACCTAAAATGTCAAGAAAAATGACTGTTACTGACACAAGGACCTTAAAATGACAACAGCAATAAAACCACAAATTAATGTACTAAAAAAACCCAAAACCCTTTATTCACCTGAAGTTGCATTTCAGGAGTCATATTAGGAATGTCAGGCAGCTTCTCTCCACCGACCATTACTGAACAAATATTTTTAGGATTATTAGAATTTTGAGATTCTGTAACAGAAGAAAATGACTATCATCATTTGTCAGAGTCAATTAAACTCATTATAGTGACTGTGGTTTCCACCAATAATTTCATATGCCACTTCTGTTATTCACTAGAAAATGTTTTCTTTTTAATATTTAAATTATGGACAAATTACCATGGCCTACTGATGCAATACTTGAAGGAAACCATTGCAGCAAAGCAAAATTTTAAATTAAATGAAAAAATAGAGTCCACACAGCTGATATTATGTGTTGGTGTACAACTGCTTTGAGTTTTGGAAAATATGGAAAAGAATAATAACATTTTAAATAGTTATGATAATTTAACAAGTTTTTAAAAAATTTAATAGTTTAAAAACTCAAATTATCAGAACTGTACAATTGTCAATGTAAAGAGAATTACTGATTCTACTTTAAAAGAATAGAAATATCTAGCATTGTGAATATAAATGCTATCATATGGATACTATGGAGACTGCGCTGAAGGAATAATATTGTTAAAAAATGTTAACTTAAAATATCAGAAACCAGCGAGGTTTAATTTTATATTTTACATGGAAATAGGCAACATTCAAAATATGACGATATCCAAATGTACTCGTGCTGCTACTTGCTCATCAAAAAAAGATTGATGAAAAGGATTTTTTTTCCCTCAGAAATAAGAACACACCTTGAGTTGTACCAAGTTTTTTTTTTGTTTTTGTTTTTATTTATTAATACTTTTTATTTGCAAAACATTTGTATGGGTAATTCCTAAACATTAACCCTTACAAAGCTTTCTGTTACAAATTTTTCCCCTCTACTCCCCACCCCTCCCCCTAAATGGCAGGATATCCACTACATGATAATTATGTTAGAATACTTAAGAAATCGAATATAGGTATAGTTATTGCCACACATCATTTTTTGTGCAGGAGAAATCGTATCTACAAGAAAGAATAATCCGATAAAGGAAATACAATGCAAGCAAACCTCAGTAGAGAACATGAAAATGTTATGTTGTGGTTCACATTTCACATCCCTCTCTCTGGGTGTATATGGCTTCCTTCACTGAACAATTGGAATTGTGTACCAAGTTTTTTTGTTGAACTTGAACAAGAACAAATTTGATGGGAAGGGAATAAAGAATAAACCAACTTATACAGCCATTGGGCCAAAACTAAGAAAGATCTTCGTCATAGTTAAAGAAAAAAAAAATACAATGAAAAATTTGGCTCCCTCCTGGCCTGAATTAAATATGGCCTAATATTCTTATCTTTGAATATAAAAGTTTGTTTAACTTGAGGTCCTAAACAGGTAGTAGAAACATAAGCAACTAACCTCGTCTGGTTTCTTTTTTGTTCTTAATTTCTGCTTCATAATGTGCCTTTGACATATTAAGTCCTGTGTGTAGTGGCTTTAAGAAATTTGTCTCAATCTTCTTAAGTTCCGTCCATAATCCAGTCTATTCAGAAGAATTAAGCAAATTAATCATGTACGTTGTTGCAGTAAGTAATTTCAAGAATATATAAACTATCCCAACCCCAAGCTATCATTTTTAATTTATGCTTTTTGTTTTCATGTCACATTTACTTATGACTATGTCCTCTTCCTAGCCAAGGAGCCTTCCCTTGTAACAGTGATTAAAAAGAAAATCAAATAGTTCAACAGAACCAATATAGCAACCATGTCTGATAGCCTGTATAATATATAGGGCCTGTTTACTAGTTCACTTGAGATTCAGCTTCCTCATTATTACAAAACACCCAATCTCATTTTATTGTTCTTTCTGTTTATATTTCAATTTTTAAAAAGCATTTTTAAATGCCTACTATGTGCCAGGCACTGTGCTAAGCACAGAGGATGCAAAAAGAGGCACAGGACAGTTCCTATCCTCAGAAAGCTTACAATCTCACAGAGGAGACAATAAGCAAAGCGAGTGATATATGGGAAAACGGGAAATAATTTAAAGAGGGAAAGCACAAACTGGAGAGGGGGTGGGGGAAGGCTGCCTATAGATGGAGGCAGGACTGTAGCTGAGACTCCACAGAAGCTGGGGAAATGGGAAGTTGGAGCCAAGGAGTGAGAACGTTGGGTGGCTGGGTGGGGCAGGCTACACGGTGCTCCAAACACCCAACCTCATTCTTAATTTGCTTTGGAGAGCAATAGGGAGCCACTGGAGATTAGTGAGTGAGGGTAGGTGGGAGAGGGGATTATGACAGGGTCAGACACATGTGCATGCGATGATATAGATAAATGACAGACAGATATAGACAGACAGATGATAGATAGATGGATGGATCTGGAAGATGGTCTGGAGTAGAGAAGAGACTGGCAGCCCTTCCCCCTCTTCCAGCTGTGCTGGCGACAGTCGGACCATGGGGCCAGCACCAGGCTGGGAGCACTGTCAGGGAACAAAGTGGAGACATGATGTCCAGGTGAAATCCACTGGTCTTGATGACGGAGGAAGAGGTCCAGCTGAGGAGCTGGACTACAGGGTTGGTCACCATTGAGCCAGGAAGGGGGTTGGGACTAAGGACAGTGGGTTCTGTTTTGCATGTGTTAGGATGTTTGCTGGACATCCGCTCTGAGATGGCAGAGGCAGCTGGACATGGAGCTCCGCAGAGATCGGGGCGGGAGGGACAGATCTGAGAGTCATCGTCAGCACAGAGACGACATTAAATCAGTGGGAGGAGGCAGGGCCTGCATTCATCAGTGGGTTTGTTAGTGGCCCGAGAACTGGCAAATAAATGGAGGACAATGTGGCATTGAGGGGTTCGGGCTGGGGCTGGGGCTGTGATGTAGGTGACTCCAAGGATGGCAGCAGCCCAACTTAAATTAAAAAAGAAGTTTGGAAGTGGGAAAGGCTCCAAAGGCGCTGAGTTTGAGATGCTTGTGGGAGATCCAATTTAAAAAATTAAACAGGCAGATGGGAGCCAAGAGTGAAGTTCAGGGAAGAGATGAGGGGTGAATAAGCAGATCTGGGGGACCTCTGCTCAGGTGATAATGAAGGCCCAGGTGATGTGGGAAGGAGACAGCAGAGAGTCAGAGAGAGCCTTAGGGATAACCAGCTAGTGGGGGAAGGTGCAGAAGTCAGAACAGGAGACTGAGAATCAACAGATCCATTGAGTGAAAAGAATCTGTCATAAAAACCACAGGGGACAACAAAGGGGGGGCACGGCCAGCAGCATCACAATCTACAAAGGAATAGATGGCTGAGGGACAAAAACTACCTGAGCGGGCACATGGAAGAGTACTGAGAGAGTCAAAGGGGGCGGCCAGGCGGCTCTCAGAAGAACCAATGCTCCAAATCATGAAGAACAAATACAAAAAACAAAACCAAAAAATGGGCAAAGAGAACTGAAAATGACAAGAGTCGGTGCTGGGGGGGTTGGGACAAACCAAAGAAACGGATGGACTACTGGGGGGGGGGCGGGGCAGGGGACTGTGCACCAGTGCAACCATCCTGGAAATTAATGTAGAGTTTCGCAGATTCTACCTCTACATGAACGGGAGCGGAGTGAAGTGAGCAAAGCCAAGCAAACAACATGCACAGCCATGACAGCGACAACAATGGAAAGAACCACCAAAGCCCCAAGTGAACGCTGCATGAACAAACCGCCCTAAGGAGAGCCAGGAGGGGAGGCTCCCGGCTTGACCCTGGGGAGAGATGTGGCGCACCGTATGTTTTCAGATTTGTCAAGGCATTGACTGAGCTACTGGGTTATTCTTTTTTTGTTTTTATCTTAAAAAACCCCTGGGGCAGCTAAGTGGTGCAGTGGCAAGACCCCCAGCCCTGAAGTCAGGAGGACCCGAGTTCAAATCTGGCCTCAGACACATAACACTTCCTAGCTGTGTGACCCTGGGCAAGTCACTTAACCCCAATTGCCTCCGCAAAAAAAGGGGGGAGGGTCCAAACCACTATCCAGTATCTTGGTTACCCCTGTCGTGACTGAAGCTGGCCCATAGCCAAGTATTGGCCACTTCTCCACTTCTATTCCTCCCATCAATGTGGGGCTTTCATCTGCAACTAAATCTGGTTGCAGTCATTTCCATCTCCCCATCTCAAGTGTTTCTTACAAGGGTTGACATAGATTTGCCTGATTTTCTTTATAATCCTGTATATTTTATACATTCTCAAAAGGGATCCACAGGCTTCACCAGCCTGTCAAAAGAGTCCATGGAAAAACAAAAGGTGAAGACCCTTTGCTCTAAAAAGCGTTCTTCTCAAGACTACATAGAAGGGAACAAATAAAGTTTATTTTAAAGTTCAATTTGCATGCTATTATATATCACTAGCAAAGCAGCTGAAGGTATGCTGTGGTAGAAGTTCTCAAGGAACCTGCTACTTTTAAATCATAAAATATCCAAGCAGAAAGAAAGAAAGAGTTCAAGAACCAAAAAGTCAGTTAAGTTCACATATGATCTAGCAACCACAACTTTACAGGAAGGGGGATCTTGGACTGCAGTATTCCAGAAGGCAAATGACAGACTTATAACAAAAATAACAACGTACCCAGCAAAACAGTATAATCCTACGTGAGGAAAATGGGACCTTTAATGAACTTATAGCATGCCCAAGCATTTCCGATCAAAAGACCAGGGCCGTTTAGAAACTTTGAAGGGCAAAAAAAAGGAATCAAGAAAAACAAAAAGATAAATACTAGCATACAGGCTTAAACGAGGATAACCTTATATGCAGAGATGATGTTCTAAACCCAAACATCAGGGGTCCCAGAGGAAGTCTGTGTAGAAGACTGGGAATGAATGGGGTTCAATATCCCTTGATCTTAAAAGAAGAATGGAAAGGGAAGGGAAGAGGGATAGCCTGGGGAGGAACAGAAAGGGACTTCTGGGGGGCCAGTTTCTGGAAGCTCATATGGGTGGCAAATGTCAAAGGGGCCATTTGAACTCTGGTTCTTTGATTCCAGAGTCAGCGCTCTTTTGGCTGTTACCCAAAATTGAATGTAATACTTGTGCCAGGGTCTGACCAGGCACACTGCACAGTAGGACTTTTCCTTTTCCTGGAAGCTGTGCTTTCTGATGCCCCCTGGGATTGGATGAGATGGCTGGCCACCATATTGCCCTGCTGACTCACCCTGAACTTCTGGGGCTACTAAAAAACTCTCTCTCTTTAGACAAACTGCTGACCAGCCCTTTCCCATCTGGGTATCCGTGAAGTCCATTTTATCCTAATTAAATGCAATCAGCTTTCACAGCGCCTCGTGCACAGGAGGCCCTTCTGAGCTCTGTGACTGGGAACACCTTCCCCCCTAAGATAGTTTTTAACTCTACTCTACCTGTATACCCAGAGGCCATATAGTCCAAGGCATCCTTGGAAAGGGAAGACTACCCTTATACCTGGATGTATCTCTCTCTGTCCATCTCTCCCTTATCCAAATGTAAACTCCTTGAGGGCAGGAATGATTTTTCACTTTTCTCTTGGTATTGCCAGAGTAGCTCCTGCCTGGATCACTAAACACTAATAAATGCGTTTGATTTGTAATTTCAATTTGCTCTCCCCTCAGTCCCAGAGAGAAACTTTACTTTCTAGATAAAAACAGGATTCTTCTCACTCCTTCTTTCCCCTCCAGTGATCTTTCTAGAAGATCACCTGCTTCTAATCACTGTCAGTAGAAACTAACAATTATTTTAGTTTGCTCACGAAGAAAGTGGGTTCCAGGGAACCCCTGGGAACTCATGGCTGAAGAATGTGTTTGGGGGGCAGCTCCAGAAGGGCACCTTCAGCCACCCTGACTGGCATCCTGCCCAGGCCCCTTGGAGCCTGTGAGGCTCTGCATATCCTTTTCTTTGTACCGTTTTTCCTTCTTCATTTAGTCAACTGTACTCGGCCCTTACTGCCCGCCATGTAGAAGGTCCCCTCTAGCAGACTGCTGTGAGTGCAGAGACAACTTAACCAGTGTCTTTAGTTCCCAGAAGGTACAGCCTGCCCAGGTGAGGACTTGGGAGAAGCCTTCAGGCCAATGATGGTTCCCCAAGCCTCCCTGGGCTTTATATTCACACCAAGTGGGAATCTCAGGAGGCCCTTCCAACATTTGACTATGCTGCATATATAGTTTGGATTCAATTTATATAGCTTTTATTCAATTAATGGGACTTCAACTTCAGAACAAATCCTTTGTGTTTACTTTTTTACACACATTATTCCCTTCATTGCCATTAAAAGAAAGTTGCGGGAAGGCATTTTTTCTGCTTTCTCCTCTTAATAAATGCTTCTTGAAATGGCTTAATCTAAATAATCTAGATACGGGGAGAGTTTTCCCTGAGCCACCCAGATAATTACACCACTCTGTGATCTAGTTTGTTTCTGATGAATTTATTTGTTTTTAAGTCATAATAATCATTCTGGGGTAGAAGAGTTGAAGATTATGACTTATTAAAAATGAAATGTAAATATTTGCATATTGATCATTTTAGATCAACTAATGTTTCATAAACTCCCCTACTGGCTAAAAAGATGAAAACTGCAGAATTGTATAAATTTTTAATTTCACTCCTTCAAATGGAAATAAAAACAAAGTGCTACTATAAAGTTTTTCTGTTTAACCTAGCATGTATAAAAGCTTTTATTTACCATAAATGCAAAAATTTATTTCAGCTTATAAATAAGAGTTACAGCTACTGAATGAGAACTATACTCTAAATTTTCTTGAATTTCATGAATTCATAATATGGCAATTAAATAGCTTTTTTCTTCTCCCTCCCCCCAAAGAGCATCCCGCCAGTGATATACTGGAAGAGATTTTAGTTATAGCTCATGAGCAGTATCTCAATAGTCTTTATTTTAAAATGAAAAATTTAGGTAACCACATGTCTAAACTTAGAATAAGAGAAATGTGTTAGAGAGAAGTTAAGCTTCTGTTCAGAATAATTCTACAAATCTTTTATATGATGCATAAGAGTAATATTTTTGGAAGTAGGTAGGAGGAAAGTAGCTATGGAAATAAATATGGTTTCCTTCTGTCTTTGCATTAGACACCAAGACAAAAAAGAAAAAAAAAAAAAACCCTTTAAACTTTCTCTCAATTCACACGACTAGAAAAGGTACTGACATTTTAAAAGTTATGCTAATGCAAATTAAGAGGAACTATGGTTTAAAAAAATTTTACACGAATGCATTTTAATTTTAAACTCATTTCTAAGTCAAAAGTTTTCTATTTCCATAGTTTTTTGGAGCTGGTACACACATGGGGTGAGTTTCTGATTTACTGCTGTGTATCTTAAGAGGGAGACCACAGAGCTTCTATCTAGCTGGAAGGTCATGCAGAGCAAGAAGAAACACAGCGAAGAAGAGGACAGGCCATGGGAAGAACGAGACAAGGGGAGATGGAACACACTGCCCATCTGCTTCTGGAGCCAACATCTCTGTCTCTAAGGCACATGCTGTTTATATGCTCTTTTACACAAGTGTATACACGCACAAGGCATATATGGCATAATAATAATATTTTATCTTGTAGGGACATTGAGAGCTTGAGATAACATATGCAAAACTTTCCACACCTTAAAATGCCATCTAAATGTAAGCTATTATTGTCATCATCATTATTACTAGTATTATTGTTGCAGTTATTTATTGTTAGTATTATGAGCTAAACCTTTCCTAAGACAGATCCAGACTCTGGAAGGAAGAAGGGGCCCACAAACAGAAGTCCAGTCAGGTCGTCCCTGGGCTGTGCTCCTGGATCACCGCATCCATTATTAGCCAACAATGTTGAACCACAACTTCTCTCTTGTAAAATACAATTGAGACCCGTTCGTTAGAATGATGCAGTGGCAGGAGCGCCCCAGTATGACCAGGCAGGAAAAGGACACGGAAAAGAGGAAGCAGGAGGCACTGGAAAGAGTTCTGGCTCTGGGGCTTGGGAACATCCTATGCTTATTCCATATTTGACCTCATCTGTAAAATGGGGGGAAGGGGTTGGATTAAATGGTTTCTGACATCTTTTCCAATTCTACATCTGTTATCTTCTGCCTTGGGCTCAAAAAGAAGGAAATTGCATAGGAATCTAAGAGAGTTTTAGACTAGTAAAGTCCAAACTGAAAAAGGATAAATCTAGGAGAAAGTGAGGAATACTGGAAGAATACTCCCCAGGTCCAAACTGCTTCAAATTCGACTCTTTGGCTTCTTTGGGAAAAAACTGAAAGAGAAGGAACAGGATTGTGACATATTAAAAATGAAGGAGAATGGACTTAAAAAGGAAGATTCAAAAAAGAAAAAGAAGAGTTGGCCAGACAAATAAAACTCAGTAAGAAAAGGAAAATGAACGGGTGGAGGGTAAAAGCAGAAAGTCAGTGGACTGGGAAGTGGGGCTGAGTGGGCAACTGAGGATCAGGTTGGTACAAGGGGGAAGCTGATAGGCCAGGTGACATTGTAGATCTGTTAAGACTAAAGAAAACAAGGATTCTTAATCTGGTGGACAATAACTTGTTTTTGTTTAGTTTTTAAAACTTTAATTTATCACAATAAAATCGGTTTCTTTTGTGATACTATATATTTTATTTTATGTATTTAAAATTTTTCTGAGAAGGGTCTGTTGGCTTTATTAGATTGATAAAAGGATCCAACATAAAGATACCCTTAAAGAAAGTTGGAATGGGCTTTTAAGTTATTAGAAGGTAACAATTGGGTGTTTAAAAAAAGTTGATCATAAGGTTAAGGCATAAACATCCCAAAAAATCATTCAAAAAAAAAAAAATCTGAAAATCTTAACCAATATGGAAAGCAAGGGAAACTGCAGTGCCTTGCTTGTGCAGGGTTTAGCTTTCTGCCATGGCCACAGGATGATCTGGGTAGGCCGGTCTCCCTCATTGTGGAGAAGAAGGCAGCACTGGAGAAGGCTTCCCCATTCTGGGTTGGGAGGGGGCTATCAAGGGCTCCTGGATTAAACAGAAGAGGGGCTTCAGGGGAGAGAAGACTTGCCATTTCTGGGGCCGGAGGGTGGTTTGTGGAAGAATGTTACATGGAGGAGGTCACTCCCACACTTAAACCCCCTCCCCCTCCAATTAAAGAGACGAATGTCTGAGAAGAAAGCAGCTGGCGGTCCTTCCAGGAAGATCCAGTACAGGTGAGAAGCCATTGGATGAGCAGGGAGAACCGGGGGCCTCAGCTCGGGACCACTGAGGCCGCTCTTAGTCAACCAGAGGAGAGAGAGAGAAAGGGTCAAGATATATCTATACCTCAATCTATGTATCTGTGTGTGTGTGTGTGTGTGTGTGTGTGTGTGTGAAGAATCTCCTAAGATTTCTCAAAGCAGAGCACCTGCTTCCCATTTCTGGGGTTTTATAAGAGCACAATAAGGGTGCCAGAAGGACTTCTAAGTTTGGGGCAAAGAAACCCCACACCACCAAAGTACAAGTTCTTATACCTCTTATTATTCACCAAAGAGAAAAAGACAGACCCCGATCTGGGCAATGAGGGTACTGTCTGAAAACAGGGTTTCCATTTCTGGACAGAAGGATGACAGACTCCTGGTCAGTGATGGAGCCCGGCCAACAAAGGGCAATCTGATAAAGGATGGGGCCAGGGAAGAAGGCCAAGGGGCAGACCACACGGCCTGGAGATCACAGAGGACAGGACGAGGACAGAACAGCATCAGCAGCAAAGACACTCCAGAGTCTGTAGGAGGTCAGATCCAAATCAGACGCCCAGCCTCAATGCCTCCATACAAACGCCCGCAGTCAGGGGAAGCAAGGGGAACCAGGAGGCATCCAACACATACTGTAAGAGAATTCGGGCTAACAGAGCAGGATGGACTTTAGTTTGGATTTTCTAAATATTCCAATGTTCACTAAAAAAGCACATGATATATCTAAGTTTCATGATTATTTCATGACTAATCATGAAAAATCTGGCAATAATATCCCTATGTGTTTTTCACAAAGGATCCCTTTGAAGTGGTGATAAGTGGATTTTTTTTTAATTTCCACTTTCCCCTCATGTTCTATCACTCCAGGACAATTTTTCTAGGATTATTTCCCACATTATTGTGTCAAGGGTCTCTTTTGGTCCCAAATCTCTGGCAGTCCAATTATTCTCCAAATCTGTTGTTTTTTTTTATAAGATGTTTCACGTTCTGTTCTATTTTCTCATTCTTTATAATCAATTTTTGTTATTTCTTGGTCTCTCATAACTTCATTGACTTCCCCTTGACCAGTTCTAATTTTCAAACGTTATTTTCATCTTTGAGACTCTGTACGTTCTTTTCTAATTGGTTAATTTTTTTCATAATGTTTTTGTTTTTCTTGGATGGTTTTAATTTTTTTCTTTAGTTTTTCCTCAATGTGTCTCATTGGAATTTTGAATTCTTTTTTGGGTTTTTCTATAAATTCTCTCTGGGCAGGAAGCCATTTCACATTATTCTTTGGGGTAGGTTTTTTTTTTTAATTAACATATCCTGCTGTGAAGCAGAATATCAGCCTTCCCTGTTCTATAATATATCTATATGGTTGAGTTCTTTCTTCTTTGCCGGTTCATTTTTTTTTAATAAGAGGTATTAGCATAAGCACCTCTAATCATAAGACTGGAGAAGGATACCCCAAGCTTCCCTCCAGCTTTCCACTCTGGCCTGGAATCCCAAACCTAAAGCTGTCCCCTCCCATAACTGCCCATAACCAGCAATGCCCCTGCCCCCATTTCTGCACTCACCAGGTGCTGGTCCCACGACTAATCATGGAAAAGTTGAAGTGTAAAAGAAAACATGGATGAAAGCTTAAGCAAAGTAGTGTAAAGAGCAGAGCAAAAACCAGATATGCCACATGTGGGAGGGAAGAGTAAGGAGAGAGGGGAGCCAAGACAATCACTGGTCCTGAAGAAATAGAATTATAAGGGGGATATACAAGCTGCCCTTACAGAATACAAAATTACCCATGAACAATTTAACTTGATAATCTAAGAAAGAATGAAAAGAAATCCTTCACAGCCTTATTAAAATAAAAGATTAAGAATGGCTGTCCCATACACTAATAACACAGCCATTTTCAAATGAGATGAGCATTTAAAACTTTTGGGAATTGATTCCACGAGTGCATGGACTGAAGCCTCAGAGGCTTAAGAGCATCTGGCTGAAGTTAGTTTAAGACTTGTCAATTCAGAATGTTAGATTCTCTTGGGGAAGGCCAATCCTGGCTTTTTTGATTATGTAACAGAGAAGCTGCTGCTGACAATTAGATAGCCCTCTAAGGCTGTCACACAAGGTGACATGTGCTATCTCACTGGATCTTCACAGCCACCCTGTGGTTCCATTATGGTCTTCATTTTACAGATAAGGAAACTGAGGCCCAGAGAGGTTAAGAGTTCCCTGAGGACATTTTCTGCTAGAAAGTGTCTAAGGATTTGACTTAGGTCTCCTTGCTGCAAAGTTCAGTGCTCTAGCCATAATAGAGGAAAAGTTGATTATAATAAATATGAGATATAAGGTGGGACCAAATTGACCTTCAGCTAATTTAGAAGCCAGGGTTTAATTTCTGAAGTTCTAGGTCATCAGACCAAGGAAAGATCCAATGAGTCCAAGAAAGGCAAACGTGCAGTTGGTTGTCTGCCTCCACGTACCTCCCTCAAATCCACCAGGGCTGGCAGAGAAGGAAAAGTGACAGGTCCTCTTTTTCCTACTAAGAAACTCTCTTTATGTCAGGATCTACCAAGCATTTCTTTTATTGTTTCTAAAAAAGATTTTTTAACGCCATCCTGTGAATCAGAGAGCCATAACCAGCAGAAGTGACACATCCATAGAGCTGTGTAACTATTAAGACTACAGTGGGTGGCAAGGGTGGAAGAGATCAAAAGCAAACATAATTTTACCTTATGACACACCTCCCTCAAATCATTTTCTATTTATTGAGTCTTTTCACAATGTGCGCCTTAAAAGCCCCCCCACAAAAAACCCCCTTTGGCTTCCTACGTTACCCAAAAGGTGCTATTAATGCAATCAGCTTTTGTAAAGGGAAGAAAATTTGAAGTTGGCATTCGTGACAAAGGTACTTAGAAACTTGACAAGGTTTTCATTTAAGGTAGGAAAGATGCAGTTATAGTTCAATTGTTAAAAAAAAAAAAAAAAGGCCTAGTGATTTCCTAGCATATGCAACTCCCAAAGGTGAAATCATGAGGCAGCAACCATGTACCAGCCTTCCTTCCACAGCAAGACTGAGGAGTCCCCATGGTGTCAGGGGAAAATCCACTGGGGAGAAGAAACAAATAGGGAGGGAGCAGCAGGTGACACTCCACCAACTGCCAGGGCACTCTCTCAGGGCTGGCCAGGCCCTGTCGCCTCTGGGAAGTCCTCAGGCAAAAGTATTCTCAGCCCCCTCACACTGTTTGAGAGCGCCTGGTCAGAATCTGTCTTACTATGACACCACGGCCCTTCCTGTACACAAACAAGTATGTGCTATGGGGAGCCAGGGGCTGTTGGCCTTTGAATCCACAAAAAGTGGAGCTGTTATGTATTTATTTAATTTAATCATAATAAATAATTTATCATTCACATTCTATTATTCATTTAATTATTGATATAATTTACTTAATCATAAATAAATTATTTATTTTATTAATTATTGTATTTCATTAACTTAAATAATTGACTAAAAAACTTAGAAATCTCCCCTCTGGCAGAGTAAATGGTTCACTTACGTGATTGTCACTTTCATTATCCTTGATAACCAAATACCTCAGTAAATTTAATGAAGCCATAATCCTGGAAAATTAAAATATGCAATCAACAGCAATTTCAATTAACTAGATGAAATTTTTACATCATACATTTAATAATTCCATTATAATTAGTAATTATACTATTCAACAGACATTCGGGCTAGGAATAGCCTACTTCTTATTTTCTTTTTATAACTTAAACAAAGTTGCATTATCTCATTCTCAAGAGGAACCCTGTCAGCTTTTTCAGACATTAGAATGCCATCTCTTGCTTTCCGAATTTTAAAAATCTTTTTTATACATACTGTCCTTGTTTCAAAGGGATTTTAATCTCCTGATAAACTGTAATAGAAGAAGAGACCCTAAATCTGTAGTTGAAGGCTAAAAGAAGCTGAAGATCCTGTATTAATTTTGAGACACCCTGTGTGGTTTTTAACACATTATTGTTCATAAATAAAAATTATGCCGTCACACAAAGCTTTTCTTTACATTTGATGAACACCACACCAAGACGAGACACCAGTGTAGCTGACTTAATAGACAAGTTCACTTCTAATTTCTAGGAACACAAGAAAATGGCCGGGAGGAACCATTCTCACTCCTTTCTTCTTCTTTTTTTAATTTTTAAAATTTTTTTTGCTTTTTGCTGAGGCAATTGGGGTTAAGTGACTTGCCCAGGGTCACACAGCTTGGAAGTGTCTGAGACCAGATTTGAACTCAGGTCCTCCTGACTTCAGGGCTGGTGCTCTAACCACTGCGCCACCTAGCTGCCCCTCTCACTCCTTTTTTCATGGGTTACTCCCATGTCAAAGTTTTAAGCTGTTCTTTCAGTTCTGTCTGAAGCAACAGATGAACTCTGGCAGAGAACAACCCTCTTGGGACCAGGAAGGTCTGAGTTCAGGTCCTGCCTCGGGCCCCTCCTGGCTTCGTGATCCTCCAGGCCACTCACTTGATTCTGAACTTTGTTATTCTAGCAGAATCCCCTGGCCAGGTCTTCCAGAGTCCTCTCTCTCTCCCTCCTCTCTCGTTTCCCCCCAAAACTAGAGGCCACGAGCTGAGCACCCTCCTCTCTCTCCCTCTCCCCCATCTCATGGGAAAAAGGGGGCCCTCCTCTTTGCCAAGGAAGACCCCTCCACCAGCATCCTTGGGCCTTCCCGCCCCATCTTCTCCAACATCCCACCTTGGGAAGATCCTGGCTTTTTTCCTGTAACCTGCACACATGCTCATGTCTCCACCACCCTCAAAAAGCCCTCCCTGATCCTAGGGTCCAGGCTGGCCACGTTCTGAGCTCCCTTTTGTCTACACTGGCTTCCTCCGCTTTCTCTCCTACTCTCTGAGGTTGCCAATGACAAATCCAACAGCCTCCTCCTCAACCCTCACCTTTCTTGACCTCTTCTCCTTAGCCTTTGACCCTGGATGACCCTTTTGGTTTTGGGGATGCTCTCCTCCTGGTTCTCCTTTTCCTGCTCAGTCTTCTTTGCTGGACCTTCCAGCTGGGCCCATTGACCCCAGGGTCTCCCAGGACCTGCCCTGATCCCTCTTCTCTGCTCTGTGCCATCTCACTTCCGAGGATTCAGGGACCACCCTGTGCATGATTCCCTGATTATTCCTCTCTCTTTCAAACTACAGCCCGTCACTATGGCCATCCTCTGGCCACTGTGGAGGCACCTCCGAATCAGCCCTCAGCAACTGGCCCTCTTGCCCCTTATGCTCTCCTCCCTTCTAAGTTTCCCATCAGTGTGGAGGACTCCAGCATCATCCCTGTCCCCCAGGCTTCCAGTAGAGCCATGGTCACTCTGCTGCAGTGTCATGTCTACCCTACAGATCCAAGGCTTGTGTGTTTCTGATTGCCTCTCTCTCTGCCTCTTCCCCCTTCATCCCCCCACCTCCAGACCACCTTCCTTCCAGCTCTCAGACTGATCTTCCTAACATAGCTCCCCATTGCCTCTAGGATCAGATACAACTTCTCTGTTTGGAGACCCCAGCCCTTCCTCCCTCCCCAGCCTCCTGCTCCTTTTGCCCTCCCAGAGCTGGTGACTCTGCCCCCCCCCCCCCCCCGAGTTCCCAGCCCAGAGTCACCCTTCTCACCGGCCTCACTCAGGCCCACAACCTTCTCTCTCCTCATCCCTGGCCCCATCTAAGGCTCAGCCCAAACCCCGCTCCACAGCCCAGGCCTTCTCTCTGAGACAACCTTCCATCTCTACGCCACAGACCTCATGTGTCTCTACATAGCACATAGGTAGCTTCCCCCCCCCATTAGATGGTGAGCTCCTTGGGGGCAAGAACTGTTTCTGCCTTTCTTCGTATTCTCAGCATTTAGCATGACTCTTGTAGCAACAAGTACTTAACTGCTGTTTGACTATTTCTTCTGACTCTGGGCAACACATATTTACTGATTTACTTTGTACAATGCCAACATATTTCACTTCATGGTAGAAAATAAATTAAAATAAGTTTATTCTTTAGAAAAAAGTTGGTTTCCTTTCTATCTCCTATGAGTGAGTTAATAGTGCCTGATGCCAGAAGGGTGTACTAAAGACTTTCTAAAGATCCATTTCATGTTTTGATCTTTTTTTCACTTTTAGGTTCCTTGTAAATCTCTTCTTCTCCAACACTGATCCTTAAGATCATACAATTGGAAAGATATGACAAAATGAAATAGAGTGACAAAGGCTTTGTAACAAAGTGGAAGATTCTAAGGTAATAAGGACAGGAATCCTGACAAGAAGATAGTCTCATTAATTTAATATTTTGTTCTCCTGTCAGAGATCTGGCCAATAATCTCTATAATACTAAATGCGCCACAGAATAAAAATAAACATGTAAGGCTCTGGACGATTCACTCTCCCAAGAATTTCTGATTAAAGATGAGAACCAAACATATACCTGTTCTACATATGGCATCCAATATGCAGTCATAAGCACAAATTAATGACTAAGCCATTTAAGGTGCAGAGGAAGTTGCCTGTATCAAAGAAGTAGCATAAAAACACAGTTTCTTCTTATAAGAATAATACTACTTCAAATTATTCTTAAAATATAAATGGTTGAAAAAACAAAACAAAACAAAACACTTTTAGTCAAAAAGCTAAGAAAAATCTCTGTAGAATTCAACCAACCAACTAGCAAGCCATAGGAAGCCAAACTTCACTAGATTCTATTCCCTAAATCTGAAATTTACTTTTTTATCTTAAATGACTCTGTGTTTGAATTCCCAATCTGGGTCACTCACCTATCAGAATTCTGGAGGAGGTCTGTTTCTGCTCCATCAGGAAGCACAAGCACCAAATCAAGAAGTGAAATCAGCTGGGGTCCTGTAAACCACTTCCTGTCCTCTGCTCTCTAAAAAGCAATAGAAAAAATGGTGGGCACAAGGACAGGGAAGAATTTAAGTAAAACCTTAAAACTGCATTTTTCTAATACATCACTTAACACTCTAAAAACAAGTCATTTCTAAGGAAACTTCTGCTTGGAGTAAACATGAAAAGTTGGATTTACATAAATATTTCTTTAATGAATTCTCTAGTATGATAAAATTTTTGAAAATTCAACTTATTCACAATTTTTCAGTAACCTATCTACTGCAATGAGAACAAAACAGAATTAACACTTAGGAAAGAAGCCCAGAATTACCGATAAACAATGATTTTGTTTCTCTCCCTAACCCTCATCTTGTGCCCTTTCTGACTATGCCCATCACTGGCATTACATAATGTAATATGATACAGTGAGCAGATCATTTCTTTCTTTAAAAAATAATGTTTTGGGGCAGCTAGGTGGCGCAGTGGTTAGAGCACCAGCCCTGAAGTCAGGAGGACCTGAGTTCAAATCTGGTCTCAGACATTTCCTAGCTGTGTGACCCTGGGCAAGTCACTTACCCCAATTGCCTCAGCAAAAAAAAAAAAAAAATAAATAATAATAATGTTTTTCCAGCCACGACCCTTCTTCTGGACTACAACTGTTGCCTCCCTTAGGAACGAGCCCTGTTGGTTCAGGATACAAGGAACAAATGAACTGATGTAAGTAAAGCATTTTGCAAACCTTAATGCACTATGTCAATACCATTATAACAATCATCACCATTATCAAACAGAACTGTAGCACATGAATTCAAGGAGGCTGTAGAAGGTATATTTTTTTAAAATACAAAACACATGACACAGACAAAGTTCAGTGAGGGCAAATTTGAAGTTCCCAGGCTATGATAATAGTAGAGAACTTGGTTAAATCTCTAATTTTATAGCAAAGTGGGGTGGCTCCCCAGAGGTAGACCCACTGAGATGAGAAGGATCTGGATGGGTGGGCAGCCCACCAAGAGAAGGGGGAACAACAATGTACTTTCCCAATTCCTGAGAATATATACATATATATATGTGTCAAATCATATACATCAAAATACAAAAGAACCTATTAAGTTAGAAAAGTAAGCAGAGCCCAAACTCTTATTACTGTGATTTTGCAAATTACTCATAATACCTACAACATAAGCTAAGGGGATGTTAATAATGTTTTTGCTCGGCTGTATTCTTACCTTTAATGAGGCGTCGATCTGATTTTTTATATTTTGAATGACGTAGCCTTCCACACCCGCATGATTACTTGTCTTCAATAAACACCTTGAAAACAAAAGTGAGATAGATGATATGTGGCTCTGGAATTTCTCCTGATTAGCTGATGACCACCATTAGCACATGCTCAGAGCTTTGTTTTTAGGAATAAGAAATCCCAAAAGATCCTGAAGAGCCAGTTGATGATTGCAACAAAGCCATTAATCAGTTAAATGGTTAATTAATCAATTAATCCTACACCTGATAATGGGGAATTAACATCTGGCCACCAACCAAAATTCTGTTTGTCTTAGCCAAGGGGACACAGCTACAAGCCCACAAACACCCATAGGCCCCACGCCCACTGAAAGAGCCTGGCTTCAAACACATCCTAGGCCCCCTCCTTGACACCTCCCTCCAGCAAGAGTTCTGCTTGAGATGAGGAAAAATAATTTCTAAGACACACATGTTTACCAGATGCCAAGTCTTTAACACTCTGAGGTAACACATTTGGGTAATGTGGTTTTTTGGCAATGATTATGGTAATAGCAGCTTACATACAGGTACTGGATTTGTGGACACCAAGTGATTTTCAGAGACATTCTCTCACTTGGGAGGCAGGGCGCAGCAGTGGCCAGGGCCCCAGAATTGTTGTCAGGAACCATGGGCTCAATCCTGTGTCTCATTCTTACATGACCACAGGCCTGTCACTTGAACCTCTCGCCCCCTTTCATTTTTTAAATGGGGATGAAAAAGGCCTAAGTCCTATGTCGTCAACAGGCTGCTGTGAGATCCAAATGAGTCGAGGTGCACAGAATCCTGGCTGGGGAGACTGGTGTCAGCACCACTGGTACTTGGGGCCTGGGGGTCAACACTGTTTCAAAAAACCCAAAAACTTTACTTGCTTATTAAATACTCCACATTTCTACCTCCCTCGTAGGGAGGCTTGATTTCCTTCTCTGAGCCTGAGGGGACCATTGGACCCAGAGTACCAGGCTAGGAGGAGCACCTTCCCTGTCCGGGTGTGTGAAGACCAAATGAGATAATATTTGCAAAGCCCTTCGCACAGTGTGTAGCAATTGGTAGGTGCTCTCTGAAGAGCTCATCTCCTTCTCTTCTCCTCTCCAGAACCAAAGCATCAAAACAAACTCAATACAGAAGTAGATTTGAGATTCCACCTGCCTTCGATTAAGCCAAATGATAAAGAAATTAGCAAAAAGAGGTAAAACATTGCTTCACTGCCATTTTTTGTTTTGGAAAAGTTATTTTTCATTAAAAAATGCTATTAATAAATAAACATGTAATGGGTTTTTACTTTCATTTTAAATGAATTAATATTTTAAAAATTGATCAGTTTTAATAACTAATACAGTAATTATCAAGACATAAACCCATAAACAAAAGTTCTTTGGGGTTCTCAATACTTTTCATGAATGTAAAGGGTACTGAGAACAAAATACTAGAGAATCAAGGCTTTAAAGTTGAAAATTTAAACAACTGATGAACCAGAAATCAAAAAGGCATGGGCCTTTCCCAAGGCTACCAGACCCTGGAGCTGGGACACAAACCCACCCAATCTTCTGGCACCCAACCATCCCTCTACCTCATCATTTCAACAGTTGCTCTGCACTCAGGTCTCTTTAGTAGCCTGGGTAGCTTTTGGGGATTTTGTCCTACCAAAAAGCTAAAGGATCAGTAATTTCTGAGAATCTTTATTCATTTGCAAATGTGAACTATCATAACATATTAAATCTTTCCAAGAGCTCAAGAAATCATAGAAAAACTAAATTCTCTTCATTTTAACTTAAATGTTTGTTTCTTATTGCATTCTAATTCTTTGAAAATTTATAACCCATATTTCATGTGTATGTGTCTCATATGGAGTCTCATTTAGGAGACAAATCTCTCTTAATTGGAATGAACAAAGCCATCCTATATTCCATCTCTGAAAGACCACACTCATTCAAGACTTCTATGAACAGGTGACCTACCTGGAGAATACAATTTCAGTGCCATTATATATCACATTATGTGCCATCAATTTACATTTTTGCCAGCCAGGGAAGGACAGCCATTCATTATATTTGAGTCATACCTAAATAATATATTTTTGCCTTGCGAATCCAGCTTGTCTATATATAGCTGCAGCACTTTTAAACCTTTTTTCCTCTAAGAAAAAAACAAACAAAAACCAAATAACATTGTTAGATTAAAGAGAAAAGAATGCAATATTAATTAAATTCAGTCTCTGTAGCTGAATGTTATTAGTCATGAATTGTTTACATACCATAGTCTCAATGGGGCAGAAGGTCATTACTTTCACCAGCCTCTGCAAATAAAATTTTAAAAACATCAAACAAATATGAGAATTGCATTAACTATATGTAATTACATAATCAATGGCCAGCACTAAATGTTAAGAAAGAAATGAAGACAAGAGAGTCACAAGTTAAGGCAGCTGTTGATCACAGGCCCACAGACAGAATGAAAAAAGCAGATAACAATAAGTAATATTTCCCATGACACAAACAGCGGGAGAAAAATCTGTAAAGGCAGGAATTACCAAGAAAATGTAAGCATTTGATATCTCATCTCCAGGCTGGCCAGATATCTCAGATTACAGAAATGAACAAAAATAATCATGCAGATTTCAAAAGAAAATCACCTGCTTGGCTCCCCTCTGGGGATTGAGAGAGAGGCAGCCCACCATAGGGGAGAGAGCACTGGACCTGAGATCGGAAGAACGTGGGTTCAAATTCTTCCACATACACTCATGAGACATGTGACCCTAAGCTAGCTCCTTAACCTCCTCATCTGTGATGCTGAGGTAGCATCTCTAGCGTTTACCTCACAGGGTTGTTGTCACCATAAAATGGGACCAGGTCGGAAAAGTCCATTGAAAACTTTAGAATGCTATGTAAATGTTTTTATTATTCATCATTATCATTATTACTGAATCTGCTTACATATGAGATTAGTTTATATCAGAATCCCCCAAAAGTCCTCAAGCATTTTAAAAATTGCAATGAAAGAAACTCAACCTTTAAAATGTAAATGTTTTAAATTAGCAGCATTTTTATATATAACCAACAAAGTTCAGCAGCAAGAGATACAAAAAAGAAATCCCATTCAAAATAACTGTTGATAGTATAAAATATTTGGGAATCTATCTGCCAAGGAAAAGTCAGGAACTACAACGAACTAAGCTACAAAACACTTTCCACACAAATAAGATCAGACCTAATCAATTGGAAAAACATCAAGTGCTCATGGGTAGGCTGAGCGAATATAATAAAAATGACAATACTACCCAAACTAATTTACTTATTTAGTGCCATACCAATCAAACTCCAAAGAAATAATTTTACAGATCTAGAAAAAATAGTAGCAAAGTTCATTTGGAAGAACAAAAGGTCAAGAATTTCAAGGGAATTAATAAAAAAAAAAAAAAAGGCTGATGATGGTGGACTTGCTGTACCAGATCTAAAACTTTATTATAAAGCAGCACTCATCAAAACCATTTGGTACTGGCTAAGAAATAGAGTAGTCGATCAGTAGCATAGGATATCCTATCCTATCACAGGCCACACTAGGCAATAACTATAGCAATTTAGTCTTTGATAAACCCAAAGACCCCAGCTTCTGGGACAAGTACCCACTATTTGACAAAAAATGCTGGGAAAATTGGAAACTAGTGTGGAAGAAATTAGGGCTTGACCCACATCTAACATCACATACCAAGATAAGATCTAAATGGGTTCATGATCTAGATATAAAGAGTGACTTTGTAAGCAAGTTAGAGGAACGTAGTATTGTTTATCTCTCAGACCTGTAGAGATGGAATAAATTTATGTCCAAAGAAGATCTGGAACTTCTAACTGAACACCAGATAGATAAATTTGATTATATTAATTTTAAAATTTCTGTACAAATAAAACTAATGCATACAAGATTAGGAGGGAAGCATCAAATTGGGAAATCATCTTTACATTAAGGGTTCTGATAAAGGCCTCACTTCTAAAATATAGAGAGAATTGTCTCATATTTATAAGAATTCAAGCCACTCTCCAATTGATAAATGATCAAAGGATATGAACAATTTTCACATGATGAGATTAAAACTATTTGTAGTCATATGAAAAGGTGCTCCAAATTACTACTGATCAGAGAAATACAAATTAAGACAATTCTGAGGTACCACTATACACTGTCAAACTGGCTAAGATGACAGGAAAAGACAATGACAAATGTTGGAGGGGATGTGGGAAAGCTGGGACACTGATACATTGTTGGTGGAACTGTGAACGGATCCAACCATTCTGGAGAGCAATTGGAACTATGTTCAAAAAGTTATCAAACTGTGCATACCCTTTGACCCAGCAGTGTTTCTATTGGGCTTATATCCCAAAGAAATCATAAAGGAAGGAAAGGGCCCCACATGTGCAAGAATGTTTGTGGCAGCCCTTTTTGTAGTGGCAAGAAACTGGAAACTGAATGGATGCCCATCAATTGGAGAATGGCTGAATAAATTATGGTATATGAATGTTATGGAATATTATTGTTCTGTAAGAAACAACCAGCAGGACAATTTCAGAGAGGCCTGGAGAGACTTGCATGAACTGATGCTGAGTGAAACGAGCAGAACCAGGAGATCATTATACACAGCACCTTAAGTTAATTTGACGGATTGCCCCAGGGCAAATTACCACAGCGGCTGCTTTTTTAACCTTAAAGAGACACTGTCTAAAAAAATGAAGAAGCAAGAGAGCTCTCACCACAGGCAGTTTCTATTGAGAGAAAGAAGGGCAGACCCCAGACCCTGAGGTTCAATCAGACAAAACTCAAGAGGAAGTCAGCAAGGACCATCACTGGTCCCCTTTTCAAAAGGCCTTTCTGGAAGATTGCATCAAGAATCTCAAAAGAGAGCTGGAGGATAAATGGGAAAATAAACTGAAATCAGTGCAAGAAGCCCTCCAAAAGAGATATGATAAAGACACCAATTTATTGAAAAATAAAATTAGTGAAGTGGAAAGAGTGCAATGAACAAAAAAATTCAATTGGCCAGTTAAAAAAGAGCTAAAAAAGGTAACTGAAGAAAACAACACTTTAAAAATAAGAATTGAACAAATGCAAGTGAATGACTCAATAAGACTTCAAGAATCAGTCAAACAAAAACAAAAAAATGAAAAAATAGAAGAAAATATGAAATATCTCCTAGGAAAAACAACTGACTTGGAAAATAGATCTAGGAGAGACAATCTAAGGATTATTGGACTTCCTGAAAGCCATGATGAAAAAAAGAATCTAAATACTATCTTGCAGGAAATCCTGAAAGAAAACTGCCCTGAGATTGTAGAATTAGAAAGCAAAATCACCATTGAAAGAATTCACTGATCACCTCCTGAAAGAGACCCCAAAATTAAAACCCCAAGGAATATCATGGCTAAATTTCAGCACTATAGCACCAAGGAAAAGATTCTGCTAGCAGCTAAAAAGAAACAATTCAAATACCAAGGATCTATAATTAGAATCACACACGATCTGTCAGCCTCCACATTGAAGGATCGAAGGGCCTGGAACAAGATATTCCGAAAGGCAAAGGAACTTGGATTACAGCCAAGAATAACCTATCCAGCAAGAATGAGCATCATCCTCCAGGGAAGAAGATGGTCATTTAATGATATAGGTGAATTTCACCTATTTTTAATGAAAAAACCAGATCTGAACAAAAAATTCGACCTCCAAACACAGAACTCAAGAGAAGCATAAAAAGGTAAAAAGGAAAGGACTCTTGTGAACTTTATTTCTACTATGGGGATACTTAAAGTTTGGGGGTATAATTAACTAGATATTACTTTGATAATATGAAAAAGAAAACTAGAGGGGAAAAGGTTATCATACTGGGGAAAAGAAGTAAAAGGTGGTAAAATAAGATTTTTAAAAAAAAGGAGGTAAAAACAAGATAATATATCATGAAGAGGCAAAGAAAACCTAATATAATTGAGAAAAAGAAGGGAGGGGGATGAGCATTGTGTAAATCTTACTCTCATCAGTTTGGGCTCTAAAAGTGTGTATCAGACATTTGATTTCAGAGAAACTTGTCCATTTCTAGAGGGAAGTGGGAGGGAAAGGAGGAAAAGAAAGGGATAAACTAATAGAAAGGAAAATAGAAGAATCAGGGGAAAGGAATAAAAAAAGGGGGGAGGGGGGATCTAAAGGGTGGGGGATTGTTTGGGGGAGGGGGTCATCAAAAGCAAAGTACTGAGGAGAGGGGAAGGGAGAAAGGGGAAAAGAAAGGGGAAAACATAACTTGGGTAAATAAGATGGCAGGAAATAAAGAATTAGTTATTCTAACTGTGAATGTGAATGTGAATGGGATGAAGTCTCCCATAAAGCGGAAGAAGATATCAGACTGGATTAAAAACCAGAATCCCACAATATGTTGTCTACAAGAAACACATCTAAAACATAGTGACACATATAGGATGAAGGTAAACGGCTGGAGTAGAAAATATTATTCTTCAGGTGAACACAAAAAAGCAGGGGTAGCAAACCTTATCTCAGATCAAGTAAAAGCCAAGATAGATCTAATCAAAAGAGATAAGGAAGGAAACTATATTTTATTAAAGGGTACCAGAGATAATGTAGCAATATCAATACTAAATATATATGCACCAAGTGCAATAGCATCCAAATTCCTAGGGGAGAAATTGAGAGGGATGCAAGAAGAAATAGACAGCCAAACAATACTAGTGGGGGATCTCAACCTTGCTCTCTCAAAATTAGATAAATCAAACCACAAAATAAGTAAGAAAGAAACTAGGGATGTAAAACCAATTGTTAGAAAAGTTAGATATGATAGATCTATGGAAAAAATTGAATGGAGACAGTAGGGAGTTTACTTTTTTCTCAGTTGTCCATGGAACTTATACAAAAATTGACCATGTATTAGGGCATAAAAACCTCAAAATCAAATGCAGAAAGGCAGAAATAGTAAATGCATCTTTTTCAGATCATGATGCAATAAAAATCACATGCAATATAAGGCCAGGAGAAAATAGACCAAAAGCTAATTGGAAATTAAATAATCTAATACTGAAGAATGAATGGGTGAAAGAACAAATCATAGACACAATCAATAATTTCATCCAGGAGAATGACAATAAGGAGACAACATAACAAAATTTGTGGGATACAGCCAAAACGGTTATAAGGGGCAATTTTATATCTCTAGATGCTTACTTGCATAAAATAGAGAAAGAAAAGATCAACGAATAGGGCTTATTATTAAAAAAAACTTGAAAAAGAACAAATTAAAAACCCTCAATTAAATACCAAATTGGAAATTCTAAAAATAAAAGGGGAAATTAATAAAATTGAAAATAAGAAAACTATTGAATTAATAAATAAAACTAAGAGTTGGTTTTACGAAAAAACCAACAAAATAGATAAGCCTTTAGTTAATTTAATAAGAAAAAGGAAAGAGAAAAATCAAATTGTTAGTCTCAAGAATGATAAGGGAGAACTTTCCTCCAATGAAGAGGAAATTAGAGCAATAATTAGGAGTTACTTTTCCCAACTTTATGCCAGTAAGTTTGATAATCTAAATGAAATGGAGGAATATCTACAAAAATATAGATTGCCCAGGTTAATATATGAGGAAATAAATTATTTAAGTAGTCCCATATTAGAAAAAGAAACAGAACAAGTTATTAACCAACTCCCTGAGAAAAAATCTCCAGGGCCAGATGGATTTACATGTGAATTCTACCAAACATTCAAAGAACAATTAATTCCAATACTATACAAACTATTTGAGAAAATAGGGACAGAAGGTATACTACCAAATTCCTTCTATGAGACCGATATGGTGCTGATAGCTAAACCAGGTAGGGTGAAAACAGAGAAAGAAAACTATAGACCAATTTCCCTAATGAATATTGATGATTTTAAATAAGATATTAGCAATGAGATTACAGAAAGTCATCCCCAGGATAGTACACTATGACCAAGTAGGATTTATACCAGGGATGCAGGGCTGGTTCAATATTAGGAAAACTATCAGCATAATTAATTATATTAATAACCAAA